>SDVV010008251.1:0-17305 GCA_016164225.1 Gammarus roeselii | reverse complement strand
TATATAATTGAACATGCTTGATTGTCCACCTAAATATGTATTGAAAATGCATGAAAAAGAACTGCAACCGACCCTAAATATTTAAAAACGATTTAAATGTTCCTCTGTATCCATGTATCTATATCATGAAAAATGTATAAATAAATCTTGTTGCATTGTCTACAGAATAAATGAATCGGAAAATACGTGAACGTAACTGCAGCTAATTGTTTCATGACGATGTGATCGATCGCCAACTACCTATAGATTTTAAATAAGCGACTGGAAAAAAATACACAGAACATTGCCTAAATTCAATATCAAGCATCCAACCAACTTCCGATAATGTCATTTATACTCTAACTAGATAAGAAATACAAGCCTATGTATAGGAAAATATATAGAATTATAATCCGAACATAAAATATATAAAGAAACATTCACTCGAACATAGCGATCATGCCACGGAAATTACTGTTAAGACAAAGAACAGATAAGAGCAAACTTGCCTTATTTTCAAGGAGCGCATCCAATTTTTTGCCTAGGGTATCCCTACACCCCACCTCTCCAGAAACTTGCTATAACACTATTCATACTAGAATCGAAAGGAACCAAGCGTACCCCAATAGAACCTTCGATAGAAGAAAAAACATTTATATATCCGAAAACTGTCCGTCCGACCGTTAGAATGAGTCACCCGTAAGCCAAGTGAATAATGGTACACCCTAATGCATATCCAAATGAAACAAATGCTATTCCTACCGAACACGGCAAGTGATTAAAGGTACACCATACTTCATGACCGAATGAATCAACGCTATTTCTACCGAACGCGGCAAAGAGATTAAAGGTATACTCTACTGCATACCCCGAGAGGAGTGCAAGTCAAGATCAGATCTTTATGTGACATTGATGGATGAAAAGGTCGTCCAGTGCTACTTGCATTATGACTTCAAGAGACGCTTAAAGGGAATGGATTTAATCAAACAATATCGATCGTGCTATGAAATACCACGTACCTACTACGGGACTCACTAATAAAGAGAAAGATGTCGAACCTAGGTATGATAACGATTGATCCACGATATCCTACGGTAACAACATCAAATACATAACATAATGTATGGGAAATAACCATTGAAAACTAAACAGAATCGTTATAGAAGCTTCTAATCAAATGTATCCTACACTAACATAACACGGTAATATGTATTAGGCCAGCATTTCTCGCATAACTACTGTACATCGATTACTAATAATCTAAATAAATCAGGTTAGAGCAGTGAAAGTTTCTATTCAAATGAGTCATACATAACAATATGTGCGAGCATTAAGAAACCATTGAAATAACAGGCGGCCTGTGAAACTATATAATACGATATAGAAGTAACCTATTAAAATGAAACCTACACTAATTAACATGTTATTATGTACCGTCATTTCTTGTGAACAAATCAATTAAATAAAATATAAGCATACTTACCGTCTACAAAACTAATTAAAAAACTGTCAAAAATTCGTAACGAGAGGAGTACATAGCGAGATAAGATCCACTAAATGACACTGATATATTATACCCTGTATTGGGCACGTTCTGTAGCCCATATCTTATTCCTTCACAGGTCACGTTTTGGCGTCCCTATGCGCCTGACTCCCTCCCCCTACTCACCGCTAACTATGCCCGATCTTATTCTTTCACATTTGCGTTTGGGATTCCCTTATGCGCCTGACCCCCTCCCGTACCCACCGCTAATTATGCCCTACATTATTCCTTCACATTTGCGTTTTGGATTCACTCTTGCGCCTGACCCCCTCCCCAACGCTAATATGCCATATCTTATTCCTTCACATTAGCGTTTTGAATTCCCTTTTGCTCCTGACCCAAGCCCCTACCCACCGCTAATTATGCCTTATCGTATTTCTTCACATTTGCGTTTTGAATTCACTTTACACTACTTATACGTACACAAAAATCCCATGCTTTAGACCACATATGATATCTGCCTTCCACATTAAAAATGATATGTCATATGTGTTTATTGATGGAATAAACACATATGCCATATGTGTTTATTCCATCGCAGTTTTTGTATCCCGTAATTACTTTCGTTCAATAACTCGTTGAAAGCGATTCGTGACTTAATGACAGATATTCATTGTAGACATTTTGATACAGATAATTAGGTGGCATCTGGTCTCGAAGTAACAACTCAAAGTGTGTACAGATGTGTATAAATTAGACTCGGAGATAACAAATCGAAAATAATTTATAAGATCAGGGAGCGATCGAAGCCCTCGAACAGATCCAGTATTCAATCAACTGTCAAAGCGTCAGCTGGTACTTTAGATGCCACAGTTGATGAGCATAAAGGGTTAGTGACCAAAATTTAAAGGAATTGTTAATATTATGGTCCACCTTCCATTTAAGCCCTTCATTATTGTTTCTTTCAATGGCACAACGAGTCACGAATTCTCTTCGAGACATTCTACATCAAAATTCCATAGTATTGCAATCAGTTGGCTGTACTTCTAATAAACACTTCCATGAATATTATCGTAAACAGATAAACTTGACAATGGGGCAGGCCATGAATGGTCGCCTTTTGCATCAAGATACATTACAGTCCGCATTCGCCGTCGTCTTATTCCCGATAGCATTGGTTCAGCGATGATCGCCCAGCACAGACGCAAAGAACTACTATCGATAATGTCAAGTATGGGTGATCGTCTCTGAAAAAAACGCCAATACATGATTCAGTACCGGGATATCGTCGGTAACACGGCATTCCATGCATGGTTATTTCTGGGTAACTAGAGAAATCCCACTGCATTAGATCATGAAGTACCGGGATATTGACAATAATTAAAAATATTAACCCTGCACTCCAGGGCTATGCGTGGGTAACATGACAAAGCCCATAGAATTAGATCATGAGGGGCCGGGACTTCGTTGATGACCCGTAACTCGTTGTTATGCGTGGGTGACAAGACATACCCAAATTCATACCGCATTCAGACTATTTTTTCATCTCAAGAGTCAGTAGCTTTGGTTTATCTCTGATTGCAGAGTACTGGCCAATAGCTTAACGACTGTTTTGTGCCGCGCTGTCATTTATTTGGAAAAGCCTCAAGATTTATTAGAGTTAATAAACACGATTGCTTTCTCATGGCTTACGATTGCTGGGAAGGGAATGACAGCTTCCATTATGATTAGCGTCTCCGTGTGCATTCTCCAGTGTGTCGTTTGTTAGTGCGCATTCCAATTTTTTCACACTAAATAACGTTTTGACAGATCCAAAAAGGAAATAAAGATTTTTTTTCCGATTAGCATACCTACTGAATTAGGTTTCTTCAGTTGGTCAGGACAGTGCACCGATTGCAGTATGCATTTGCAATGAGCGAACACCAATTCTTATATGAACTGTAGGGATTAAAAATGTGCCTTGGTGAAACAGTCAATAATCTGCAACGATACGTGCTCTCAGCACACTGCATTCGGTTATGACCCCTCTGAATTAACAGAAACTAGGTAAAATCAGCATAGTTCTGAAACGTAAGCGGTTGAAAAGTATATTGTCAGTCACATCGTGTTCAATATTATTGAGTTACAACAGATGCAGTGATTAAAATGTTAAAAAATATTCTTCACGTCAACATATACTGAGCACCACAAATATAATGTTCTCATTTATAAAGAAAAACACTGATGCTACTAATTGCGCATGTATTCGTTTTCAGCATTCAAAAAACAATACATGAATTAACGATGTGTCGAATAGACAACAGAAGTTACTCGTGATGTTGCTGTGCCCAGTGGCTCAGGGACTCCACTCGGCTCTGACACGGTTTGCCAAAGGTTCAAATCCAGATTCAAGATACGATACTTATTACAATTTGCCACTATAGCCACTGCAGGTGCGCATCCATCGTCGTCTGTTTAACTTATTCGAGCAAATAGTTATGGCTCATCACTGATCACAAAGCACTGATCAATAACTTCGGCCGTGGAGTGTCGTGCTGCTATCTAAAATATGTATTTAAAGAAGTGTGATTAGCTGCAACTCGTCACAAACTGAAAATGAACCGCCGCTGCCTTGCCGCCCCCCTTCGATAAAGACTGATCCCCGTTCTGTCTCCAAATTATTCGAATAAACAATATAAATATCTAATTTAACTGTGTGTAGATCAAGTCACAATAATTGTTGTACAGAATAATGAGAAATTCCTATTCGACGGATTGCAAGAAAATATTTAGATGAATGTGAATGGATATCGGTATTTATATTCTTTATTTATAATAAAAATATATCTCTGTTTTAGTTTACATTAATTACAAACTTCAAATGTGGTTTATTTTGCTGTTCATTGTATATTAGGCCTATTTAGGTACTATCAATGTAATTAAAAGTTGACACTGCCCGGTGTGATATAACTGGTTCGCGCGTCGAATTATCACTTGCAACTCTAGGTGGGAAGTCTGTTCAAACAACGTCTTGGTTTCAATATTCTAGTGCTGACAATGTGAGACATTTCATTGCTCTATAAATAGGGAGGGCTATCAGGGGACCCGAAAGGGAAATTTGAAAATGATCACGGGGCTCCAATACTTGAAATGTTGTCAGATCCCTCTCAAATAGCAACTTCCCAGTATGTTTGATATGGTCCAACTCCAAATTTCAATTTTTGGTGGGATGAGGTATGGGACACACGTGCACATAAAGAGCTAAGTTACAGAACGTGAGTGAATAAAAAAATGTGTAGAGTTAAGACATAGAGTACACTTAATTTTCGTGCAAATTCACAGAGCACACGATTGTAGAACAAAGCTTTAGATTACACGTTGATCAATACACATTGACTTCCACACTTGAGTTTAAACGAAACATCGTATCATGGTAACGCAATATTTTATTTAGTTCTGCAGTCAAGGTTAATAGTACTTTGATATGTGCGAACCTTGAGATGAGCTACGACTATGATTACAAAATAATTCATACACACGTGTAATTTTATATAGTAATTACGTTACGCAACATAATAACTAGATGATCGATGTTAATTTTTTTGATTTCACAATTTAAATCAACCAAAGAAATGCCCTCATGCTGGGGATCATTGTAACGAAACGAGATATGTCAGAGAGACTATACCAACAATAACGTTGAGAGACTTATGTATATGGACAGTGAATTCGTCATTGGAAGAACTTCAGTCTTCACCAAGATTCGATCCCGCGTCGCAGGAATACGAGTCCAGCACTTTAACAGAGGAATTGGCAGTCGACCCATAACAGTACAATACCCACGAAAGCCTGAATGATAACTTCTTGTTGTGCTGGATGGCTCAGTGGTGGACTCTTATTCCTGCGACGTCGGATCGAATCTTGGTGGGAACTGAAGATTTACCAATGATGAATTCGTTTCGCTTCCATCTCCAACGCCCTACAGCTCGTTACACTCGTGTTTCCAACACTTATACGTAACCTATGTGTATTTATGTTAAAGTTCTTACCAACTAGGTAAGCGGATCGGAGGCTGAATATTTGTTCACATTGCGCGAATTTGCTCACATTGGCTCACATCATAGGGTAGGTTTTCATCGCACACAAAAAAGGTGAGCACTGAATTTCTTGCCACTAATATAATTTGGGATTCTGATCCGTCATGTTTCTGATCAGTTTTCATGTAATTTAAGGGCTTTCAAAGTGCTTGGTCAAAAAATCTTTCTGAATTAAGATAAGACGGAAATCAAAATTTTAAACGACATTGGGGAAGGTGTGGTATATACTTCTGAACGTAGAGTTTGACGAGAATTCCAAAGGTGCTCGTGAATTTTGGCTTCGACCAAATCTCTAGCCACACCGGAACTGGTTTGTTGCGCGAGTCAGCTAACGGACGGGGGGGGGGCAAAGCGGAAGGGGGACGGCCGGAGTCAGACAGGCGGCTAACGGGTGACTCATTCTGATGATTGGATCACAGCTTTCGGATTATTCATAAGGTATGTTTATTAGGTTATATATATTATTAGGCTCTCATATGTTAATAGGTTATATGAATAGAACATTCACGCACTACCTCTGGTGTTCGCATTTCACCGGGGCATTGCATGCAACCTTGACTCATTCGGATGAATGGACGGACGGATGAACGGACGGATGGACGGACAGCGTTCGGAAATGCATTGGCAAGGTTTAGGTTTTGAACATTTTAATTTGTACTGTATTTTGATGGAAATTATATTTATATATATGTTTTTTTCTTCTTTAGATGGTATTAGTGAAGTATAATTGGTCACTAACTGTTGATCGTTATATATATTTATTCGATCCTGCTATGAATAGTGTTATGGCAAGTTTTCTAGAGGGGGATTAGTGCGGTTGAGAAACCCCCCTAGGTAGGAAGTTGGATGCGCTCCTGGAAAATTATGTGAGTATGCTCTTGCCTGTTCCTTGTCTTATAAATTTGTTTCCGTGGCACGTTTGTTACGTTGTGAGTGTATGTATCGTTATATATTTATGGATGGCTTATTGTTTCTATATATTTTTTATGTGGACATATATGTTGGTGTTCTTATCTAGTTTTGGTATATATGACTCATTCGATGCTTGATTGGTGGGTTCGTAGCGGTGGGGGCTTGGGATATTTCTGTATGTTTTGTTCATTTATCACTATATATTCTTTTATAGGATTAGTGTGGTAGGTAAGTCTTATAACTCAATTTGCAGCCTTAGTGTGCGAACAGCCCTGTTTGTACCAGCCTGAAGGTAGGATTGCAGGCAAGGTTCTGTGTTTCCCATCTATTTATTTCATACGTATATAATATCTATTGAAATATCAAGGATTATTTGTCAGGTGGTTTGCGATTAATGTATACATTTTTTTTCTTCGAATGCTGTATCTTAATTACGAGAATCTATCTATCCCATATTGCATTATCGAGTTTTGAAACATTTATATCAGTGTTGCATTGACGCGGTTTTCCAATAGCGAAAATACCTGAACTGTAAGTTAAAATATTAAGTTATGTTTACTTAGCAATGACCGATTGATTTATGTTGAATTGTGTTGTTTCTGGAATTTCGATCAGTTAACTCATACAGTTTTAGGCATTTTAGGGTTTTTCAGTACTGCATCTTCCACATTATTTCAGGCATAATGGGTTCGGTCGTTGCATCATTGTGGTAGTTGTATATGTATATATGACACATCTGTTACGGTTTAACCGTAGTTACTTCAGTTGAAGGGATGTTAATTTATCCCTGTTTTGGACAGAAGTTGTTTCTAATTTCATTAGATTTTTGTATGTACTATACCGTACTCACTATAGGTTTCAGTTACGTCGCCTGCATGTCTTGGTATCTTATTCACATTTCTTGTTTGTTTGGTTAAATGATAGTCCATTCTCATTCATCACCTTTTTTTTTGCTTTGTTAAATCGTTTTTTAGTATAGGTCTCTCAGTTTTGTAGGTTCTCTGTTTTTCCATCTTCAATGCAATCAGTTGGTTATTTATTTAATTTAGGATATATAACGTATGTATCTACATTATAGAACAATATTTCAGGTCTAGTTTAGTTACATATTGTTCATTTTTACTGTTTTATATATATTTTTTCATCATGATACAATATTCGACGTGGTTATTATAGATATAGGACAGACGTTTTGTACGAACTTGGTCTTGCTGTTACGGGTATTGCATATTTATTGTACGACCATTCTTCAATATTTAGGAGGAGTTAGAGAGTCCCCCAGGCAAAAGCTCATTCTGTTTATGCTTGTTTGTGTAAATAGACCGATTTATTAGGATGGCTACCATAATGTATTACTTTTTATGTGAATTTTAGCACAGTAGAGAACCTTATTTAGCTATTTTATATATGTTGTTGATGTTTTTCTTTTCCACGAGAATCATAGAAATGTTTTTATAAGAGGTGTAAGTCCGTATTGCATCTTTGTGGAATTTTCGTCATTGATCCCTAGCAAATGTGTGGTTAAACGTTTAGATGATAATTTACTGGATGGATGGATCCTTGTGTAGAGGTGGTTTATCCTCTTTGGTTGTCATTCTGGAGTTCATCCATGTTCAACATGAATTATGTACGTTCTTGATGACGTAGATCTTAGGTTTCATGGGTTTGTTAGTGAGGTTATGCGACAAGCTGCTCATCGTTGTAGTGTTTTACTTAAGTCATCAGTAAACAGAAGCCTTGCTTTTTATAGCCTCACACTCTCTGAGACTCATTCTTGACCACTGTACATGTGTCTAGATCCACGCTGTGTCTTTGTTCGAGGCTGTTCAGAGACGATCGGTTAACAGATGCATAGTACGTCTGTGGCATCGTATCATGACTGTGTGTTACCGCTAAATTTGTTATATATCAGTGGTAGATTCCTGAGAAGTGACCTAGCAGAGCATTATAGAGTTCATTTTTATGACACAGTGGGCATTGATTTTGTACTGCTAGAGGCATAGAATCAGTTAGGTCCAAGAATTTTCTATCGAAGAAAATTCTTAGACCTAGAATTTTCTATCGTAGTAAAAATAACATTATTCTCATGAACTCCGTGTTAAATTTAAGATATTTTTAGTATGACTGTTATGTTAGTATATATTCTTATTCATTAACCAGATCACGTAGGATATCGGACTAGGATTTATCATCTGGGTGTGGTGGGATGCACCGTATATAATAGTTAATCATTGTTGCTTAGGGTAGAGTAGAGAATCTTAGATGGCTATAATTTTAGTTCTTGTTCTACATTTTTCGACTAATTTCATGGAATGTTGGGTATAAAATACACTTAATTGGATGTAATGTTTCAAAAATTGGTAGGTTTTACCTCTCGACACTGCATTTTAGTCCGGTTCCATGTTGTCTTGGAGAACTCATCTACCGGATTTGTGTTGAGTGTCAGTGTTGAAATTCTTCAAAAATTGAATGTACATCTCAATTACGTTATCCAATCGCAGGTCTTTACTTGATGCTTATTATTGCACGTCGTTCTTTTATAAATGTTTGTTTTTTGTTTGCAGTTTAGACACTTAATTTTTTTTGATTAATTCAGGCTTTTGTTATGAGCCTGCGTTCCCATTCAGAATATTTGACTTTTTTGACCATTCACCAGATCCACTTTAACATTTTTCACTTTAGGTCTGTATTGCAGTGGGGCACTAAACCTAACCCATCCTAACCTATCTTAACCTGTTTTTCCCCGTTTCATAGTTATGTTAGGTATTTTCTTCATTGATTTAACCTTCATCCTTATCAAATCTATCCACTTGACTCTGTAGTTTTACCAATCTTTAGCAGATGGTGTGCCTACAAATATATATATTTTTTAACTTCGCTTGTTTCAAGTCCATTAATATCAACCAGTTTCGAGTAATGTTAGGTCATCGCTCGTTTGTGGACTTTCGTGTTCAGACGTTTATGTAAGCTTACCCCATACGTCAGTGAGTGTCACGAGTGATAAAGCGTTAGCTAGATTTATATACGGTTTTACTGTTGGAATATGATTTTTTTTTGTAATGATGGATGAGCTGCTCCTACAATTTTCGTCTATTATATCAATTATGGAATAAATTCACTCTAACCAATTTTCATACAGATATGCGTTGTAAGGTCCGCAATCCGCAAGATCTAGGATACAAACCATGTCTAGGGAACATAATTAGCGAAATATATATCAATGTACGACAACATAGATCGAATATCGATGCATGCAAAAATAGTTGCCATACACTGCCAAATACATTATTACCACGGCATCTTAACCTATTCTATCCAATAGTTATGTATTTTAATCAAGTTTGATGGTTATGTATAATATTGATATGTCTGAATTTATCCACTAGGGCTGTATATTTATCATATCAAAAGCAGTTGAATACATTTTTTCCAATTTGATCCAGCAAATATCCTTTTCCAGATGTTTAGATTCCATAATTTATCGATATCTCTGTTACATGTTCAGATGAGACTCAGATTGGTAGGATCCAGGAGAACTAATGCACTTCAATCTGTTACATTTTTATTGTGGATCAGTTATACGCGATGTTAGGTTCAAAGATCTAGTCATTCTAACCAACTTAACCTATAATGATATATTTTTATTCAAGTTTGATGGATATGTATGATATTTAGTCATTATTTTGTGCGATGTATATATCAAATCCATTCCACAAGGCTCTATTTTACATATTTTTTCTTCTAATGTCACACACTAAGTACACACATACACGCTTTGTACGCAAATGCTGGACCGGGCACGGTATAATGACGTTGTATACAGGGATAGTTACCGATACAATGTAGACACCTCACACATTCATTGAATGCATATACAGGATCGGTTAACATCCCAGGCACTTTACCTCTGATATACGTTTTTTTCCATTTGAACAAAATCCCTTTTTATTGTTACAAGATATTTAATGTGGACCAGCTTAACGTCATGTAAGGTGAAAAGTACTAATCATCTTCACCTATCCTAACTTTTTCTAACCAGGAATTATATAGTATCGATCGAGTTTTCGTGCATTTTATCACGGTCTGTTACCGCCTAAAGCCGGCATATGCCGGCATAATGTAGCTGTATTCACGGTTTGATCCCGCCATATGTTGGCATGTCTGCATATGCCGGCATATGCTGGTATAATGTAGGCGTATTCACGGTCGATGTCGGTATAATGTTGGCATTTACACACATTTTGCAAAAGGGTTACCATACACTGCTGGATGCATTAATTCCTACCCAACCTAACCCCACCCAGAAACAACATCCTTGCCTTTGATAAAATATTTTTTATGTGCATCATCTGCATGGTATGTTATGTTAAAAGAAGAAAGCATCCTTTCCTGAATTAACCTAACCTACAGTATGTACGGTATTCAGTCAATGTTTTATACGATGCATAATACATATCTCCACTTGTCTCTACATTTTGATCAATCCTATGCAGTTTGATACACACATCCAATTTGTATCTAGTAAATTATCAAAAAACAAACCTAACCTAACTTATGGTCGATATTCAGTTGTTGTTGTATACAATGCATAACAAATATCTCCACTTGACTCTACATTTTTCGTCTATCCTTTGCAGCTTTGATAACTGACACCTATTTATTTTTTACTTCGCAATCAATCTCGACTCATATATGTTACCAGAGAGGTCAGATTTTTCAATCTTAGATGGATTGACTGTTACTAGAAATTCATATCTGTTTCCATCATCATACAAACGGGCGACTTCATCTCATACTAGGTCTACCACATTTTTCTTCAATATCACCTGACACTTCATCCTTTGACGACTTGCACAGTTGATCTGCCTTTTTTGTTTCCATTATTTTTTTCAAACTCTTCTCGATGACAGCATTTCAAATGTCTCCATACGTTACTCGTGGATTTATGTTTATTAAATTTTATTTCTTTCTGGCAAAGTTTACAGACCCCCATCACCCCATTTCTTTCGAACAATCGAGGACTCAAGCTATAACCCATCCTTCCACAGCAGAATCCCAATATTGTCTGAGTTTATTCTGATCGGACTCTGATTTATTTCTCACCATTCTGTCACACATATACATCATTTACCCTGAGATAGCTTTATGTGTACCGTTGCACCCCTTTAAATATACTCGCCTACCGACTTCAACAATTTTGATGTTATTCCGTCTGACACAATGTATGCAATTCATCGCTTAACCTTTGAGTTTTTAGGATAATATTAACAATTTAGCATTGGATTTTCATAGTTTTATTGTTTTTTTTAACAGTATTAATTACAGATCTTGCTGGATGCATCAATGTTTATGTATTTTTGTATCAACATGGTGCAAACATACAACCGTACACATCATCACTTTGTAGCCGTCTCCTCTCAAATTCCTTCATATGGTTCACCATATCTTTGATACAAAAATGCAAAAACATTGATCTGCCAAGAAAGGCAGATCAACTGTGTAAGTCGTCAAAGGATGAAGTGTCAGGAGATATTGAAGAAAATGTGGTAGACCTAGTATGAGATGAAGTCGCCCGTTTGTATGATGATAAAACAAATATGAATTTTTTGTAACAGTCAATCCATCTAAGATTGAAAAATCTGACATCTCTGGTAACATATATGAGTCGAGTTATCATTCTATCAAAGCTGCAAAGGATGGATCAAAAATGTAGAGTCAAGTGGAGATACATGTTATGCACTGTATAAAACAACAACTGAATATCGAACATAAGTTAGGTTACATTAGGTTTTTGATGATTTACTAGATCAGAATTGGATGTGTGTATCAAACTGCATAGGATTGCTCAAAATGTAGAGACAAGTATAGATATGTATTATGCTTCGTATAAAACATTGACTGAATACGGTACATAAGTTAGGTTAGTTCAGGAAAGGATGCTTACTTCTTTTAGCATAACATACCATGAAGCTGATGCACATAAAAAATCTTGTATCAACGGCAAGGATGTTGTTCTATGGGTGAGGTTAGGTTGGGTAGGTATTAATACATCCAGCAGTGTATGGTAACCCTTTTACAAAATGTGTGTAAATGCCAACATTATACCGACATCGACCGTGAATACGCCTACATTATACCAGCATATGCCGGCAGATGCCGACATATGTCGGCATATGGCGGGATCAAACCGTGAATACAGCTACATTATGCCGGCATATGCCGGCATATGGCGGTAACAAACTGTGATAAAATGCACGAAAACTCGATCGATATTATATAATTCCTGGTTAGAAAAGGTTAGGATAGGTGAAGATGATTAGTTCTTCTCAACTAACATGACGTGAAGCTGGTCCACAATAAATATCTTGTAACAATAACAAGGGATTTTATTCTAATGGAAAAAAACCTATATCAGAGGTAAAGTGCCTCAGATGTTAACCGGTCCTGTATATGCATTCAAATGTGTGTGTGTGTGTGTGTGTCTACATTGTATCGGTAACTATCCCTGTATACGACGTCATTATACCGTGCCCGGTCCTGCATATACGTACAAAGCGTGTATGTGTGGACCTGGTGTGTGACATTAGAAGGAAAAGTGTGTAAAACAGAGCCGTGTGGAATGGATTTGATGTGTACATCGCACAAAATAATGACTAAATATCATACATATCCATCAAATTTTAATGAAATTATATCATTATTGGTTAAGTTGGTTAGAATGACTAGATCTTTGAACCTAACATCGCGTATAACTGATCCACAATAAAAATGTAACAGATTGAAGTGCATTAGTTTTCCTGGATTCTACCAATCTGAGTCTCATCTGAACATGTAACAGAGATATCGATAAATTATGGAAACTAAACATCTGGAAAAGTATATTTGCTGGATCAAATTGAAGAAAATGTATTCAACTGCTTTTGATATGATAAATATACAGCCCTAGTGGATAGATTCATACATATCAATATCATATATAACCATCAAACTTGATTAAAATACATAACTATTGGATAGAATAGGTTAAGATGCCTTGGTAATAATGTATTTGGCAGTGTATGGGATCTCTTTTTGCATTCATCGATAGTTGATCTATGTTGTCGTACATTGATATATGTTGCGCTAAGTATGTACCTTAGACATGGTTTATTTCCTAGATCTTGTGGATTGCAGACCTTACAACGCAGATCTGTATGAAAAATTGTTAGAGTGAATTTATTCAATATTTGATATGATAGACGAAAATTGTAGGAGCAGCACATAAATCATTACAAAAAAAATCATATTCCAACAGTAAAACCGTACATAAATCTTGCTAACGCTTTAACACTCGTAACACTCACTGACGTATGGAGTAAGCTTACATAAACGTCTGAACTCGACAGTCCACAAACGAGCGATGACCTAACATTACTCGAAACTGATTGATATTACTGGACTTGAAACAAGCGAAGTGAAAAAAATATATATACAGTATATGTAGGCACACTATCTGATAAAGATTGGTAAAACTACAGAGTCAACTAGATAGATTTGATAAGGATGAAGGAAATCAATGAAGAAAATACCTAACATAAGTATGAAACGGGTAAAACAAGTTAAGATAGGTTAGGATGGGTTTGGTTTAGTGCCCCACTAAAATACAGATTTAAGGTAAAAAATGTTAAAGTGGATCTGGTGAATGGTCGAAAATGTCAAATATTCTTAATGGAAACGCAGTCTCATAACAAAAGCCTGAATTAATCAAAAACTTCTAAGTGTCTAAACTTCAAACAAAGAACAAACATTTATGGAAGAACGACATGCAGGAATAAGCATCAAGTAAAGACCTGCGAATGGATAACGTAATTGAGATGTGCATTCAATTATTGAAGAATTTCAACACTAACACTCAACACAAATCCGGTAGATTAGTTCTCCAAGACAACATGGAACCGGACTAAAATGCAGTGTCGAGAGGTAAAACCTACCAATTTTTGAAGCATTACATCCAATTGAGTGTATTTTATACCCAACATTCCATAAAATTAGGCAAAAAATGTAAAAAACAAGAACTTAAAAAAATTGCTAAATAAGATTCTCTACTCTACCCTAAGAAACAATGATTAACTATTATACACGGTGTATCCCACTACACCCAGATGATAAATACTAGTTCGATATTCTACGTGATCTGGTTCATGAATAAGAATATATACAAACATAACAGCCATCCTAAAAATATCTGACATTTAACACAGAGTTCATGAGAATAATGTTATTTTCACTACGATACCATTCAAATCTATAATAATTTCCTTGACCTAACTGATGCTATGCCTCTAGCAGTACAAAATCAATGCCTACTGTGTCATATTAATGAACTCTATATTGCTCCACTGGGTCACTTCTCAGCAATCAACCACTGATATATAACAAATTTAGAGGTAACACACAGTCATGATACGATGCCACAGAGGTACTTTGCATCTGTTAACCCATCGTCTCTGAACAGCCTCGAACAAAGACACATCCAGGACATAACCAAAATCTAGACACATCTACAGTGGTCAAGAATGAGTCTCAGAGAGTGTGTGGCCATTAAAAGCTAGGCTTCTGTTTATTGATGACTTAAGTAAAACACTACAACGATGAGCAACTTGTCGCATAACCTCACTAACAAGCCCATGAAACTTAAGATCGGGTCTATAAGAACGTACATAATTCACGTTGAACATGGATGAACTCCAAAAGGACAACCAAAGAGTATAAACCACCTCTACACTAGGACTGATCCATCCAGTAAATTCTCATCTAAACATTAAACTACACATTTGCTAGGGATCAATGACGAAAATTCCACAAAGATGCAGTACGGACTCACGCCTCTTAACCATAAATTCCTATGATTATCGTGTAAAAAAAACATCAACAACATATATAAAATAGCTAAATAAAGTTCTCCACTCTGCTATAATTCACGTAAAAAGTAATACATTATGGTATCCATCCTAATAAATCGGTCTATTTACACAAACAAGCATAAACAGAATGAGCTTCTGCCTAGGGGACTCTCTAACTCCACCTAAATATTGAAGAATGGGCGTACAATAAATATACAATACACTATCAGCAAGACCAAGTTTGTAACAAATCTTCTGTTCTATATCTATAATAACTACGTCAAATATTGTATCAGGATGAAAGAAGATATATAAAACACTATAAATAAACAACATGTAACTAAATTAGACCAAAAATAATGTTCTATAATGTAGATACATACGTGATATATATCAAAATTGTATAAATAACCAACAGATTGCATTGAAGATGGAAATTCAACAGAGAACCTACAAAACTGAAAGACCCATACTAAAACTCACGATTTAACAAAGCGAGAGGATTAATTATCTACCATACCCAAAACATACATTAAAAATGTGACGAATGAGAATGAACTATCATTTAACCAAACATACAAGAAATGTGAACATGATATGAAGACATGCAGGCGACGTAACTGAAACCTATAGTAAACACGGTATAGTACATACAAAAATCTAATGAAATTAGCCACAACTTCTGTCCAAAACAGGGATGAATTAACATCTCTTTAACTAAAGTAACTACGGCTAAATCGTATTAGATGTGTCATAAATACATATAAAACAACCACAATGATGCAACAACCGACCCCATTATGCCTGAAGATGCAAACCTAAAATACCCTAAAATGCCTAAATCTGTATGAGTTAACTGATCGAAATTCCAAAAACATTACAAATTCAACATAAATAAATCGATCATTACTAATTAAACATAACATAATATTTCAATTTACAGTAAATCCATATCGATCAGGTTTTTTCGCTATTGGAAAACTGCGTCAATGGAACAGTGATATAAATGTATCAAAACTGGATAATGCAATATGGGGTAGAAAGCTTTTCGTAACGAAGATACAGCATCATAAGAAAAAATAAATATACATTAATCGCAAACAACCTGACAAATAATCCTTACTATTTCTATAGATGTTATATACATATGAAATAAATAGTTATAAGACATACCTACCACACTGATCCTATAAAAGAATATATAGTGATAAATGAACAAAACATACAGAAATATCCCAAGCCCCCACCGCTACGAACCCACCATTCAAGCATCGAATGAGTCATATATACCAAAACTAGATAAGAATACCAACATATATGTCCACAGAAAAAATATAAAGAAAGAATAAACCATCCATATATATATAACGATATATACACTCACAACGTAGCAAATGTGTCACGGAAACAAATTTATAAGACAAGTAACAGGCAAGAGCAAACTCACGTATTTTTCCAGGAGTGCTTCCAACTTTCTACCAAGGGGGGTTTCTCTACCGCACCAATCCCTCTCCAGAAAACTTGCTATAACACTATTCATACCAGAATCGAATAAATATATACAACGAGCAACAGTCAGTGACCATTTATACTCCACTACAATCATCTAAAGAAGAAAAAACATATATATAAATATAATATGTATCAAAATACAGTACAAATTAAAATGTTCAAAACATAAACCTTGCCAATGCATTTCCGAACGCTGTCCGTCCATCCGTCCGTTCATCCGTCCGTCCATTTATCCGAATGAGTCAAGGTTGCATGCAATGCCCCGGTGAAATGCGAACACCAGAAGTAGTGCGTGAACGTTCTATTTATATAACCTATTAACATATAAAAGCCTAATAATATATATAACCTAATAACATACCTTATGAATAATCCGAAAGCTGTCCATCCATTCATCAGAATGAGTCACCCGTTAGCCGCCTGTCTGACTCCGGCCGTCCTCCTCCAACTTTGCGCCCCCC
>SDVV010008250.1:0-17305 GCA_016164225.1 Gammarus roeselii | reverse complement strand
ATATATATAAATAAGCATATTTATATTGATATTGAGGCGCTGTAGTGTGCTGTAACTACTTGTAGCGACATATTGATCAGTAATACTGCTTAGTTATCTTTAAAACAGGACATATAATGTAAGTTGGACCCTACGAAACGTTTTGGAGCCAGGTGCGAATCAGGTGCGAATCCGCTGGGAATTAGCTGTGAATCAGCTGGGAATCAGGTGTGAATCAGCGGTGAATCCTGTGTGGGACACGAGTGAATCAGGTGTGAATCAGGTGTGAATTAGGTGTGGGACATGTGTGATACAGCTGGGAATCAGCTGTTAATCAGGTGTGAATCAGGTGTGAATCAGGTGTGGGATAGGTGTAAATCTGCTGTGAATTAGGTGCGAAAAAGTGTGAAAGGTCAAATTCCATACAACGCAAAGTGGGCAACGTGCGTGGAATGAAAATAAATCGGTTTCGTTTGTTGACTAGATTTGAACGCGTTCTAAATTATCTATCGTACCTACAAAAAGACGTTTTCCATTGGTCAGAAACGTTCAACCTTGAATGAAGAGCGACAACAGGGCCAAGCGAACAAGACTCTAATATCGCACCTTAGGCAGCTCAATGAAACTTCTCTGGTCAGTGTAGAATGACTTCAAAATCTACAATAAGGTTACGTTCACTCACCCATGCAGTGGATGAATGAAACCGCGCATACATATACTCGCAACTGTTTACACTGCCCACTGATGAGAAGTGGCTTATATTATAGATTCTATAGAATTTCATTTTATTGTCCAACCAATTTTTCAGCAGGTTTGATATAATAATTTGCATAATAATCCTAGAATATTATCGATATAGCCAGATCTCTGTTCTAATGCAGTCTTTAGTTTAAATATTATCTAATTAATTTGATTTCAAATCAAGATTACTGATTGTCCACGCTTTAGTATTTTCTCACATTAACTACTGTCTCTCAATTTGGGGAAAATGCACCAAAACTCAAAGAGCGAAAGTGCAACGTTGTATAAACTTTTCGGCATGAATAACATGCGTTGGTAACCACAGAAACGAGACCATGTAAGTCCTTTCCTCGAAAAATTACAGTGGCTCAATATCGACCACAAACTGACACTCCATGAGCCGATCAGAATTCATGAAGATCTTCTAGAAAACATTCACCTGGCAGCCAAAGGCACATGTATTCTCGCGGTGAAAAGAACAATCGACTCACAAGAAATAATGAGACTCAGAACGTTGAACACAGGAAAACAGAAACGGCCTGTCGAGCTTTCTCGATCACTGGACCAAAATCCTGAAACAGCCTCCCAACAAGCCTCAAGAATCTTGAATCCAACACGTCCTTCACGAATAGGCCTAAGGAACATCTATTGACCGATCAACTCAAAACGGTAACTTTGCCTACAAACACAAGCTAAATTGATAATACCAATAACCAGAAAATGCATTCTGTTCTTCAGCATGTCCGAAACAACCACCACCATAACTCTCAACATTGAGACACCATCTTATCGTTTTTACTCTGACAATGCAATATTTTTTCTATGTTGCTACCGATCACAATTGTCTTTGCCAATTACCATAAGTGTCAACTAGCGTTTTGTCTATTTCTATGTTTTGAATGTTCCAGTCGCTTGGTATAATTAAAAAACGAAATCAGTCTTTTCGAGGAACGATAGGCAGCTTCCAACTCGGACAAAAGTTAACTCGATTTTAATATAATTCATTGAATTATTTCTAACAATTACCGCACCAATTTTGATGATACAATCAGTGCCATATCAGCTAATATTTTGCTTTGTCTTCTATAACAGAAGTATATTCATCCGACTTATGTACTCCAGCATTGTATCATTCTGATTGTCAATCATTTAATCATTTCCTAGCGGTCTTGAAGTGTGTATATTGTATATCCAGTTGTTTACTTTTTCGTATAACTTAGATCGCCTTCTCACCCCTTCAATATTAATACGATGGTGTAGACCCATCTTTACAATATGTTAGCGCTTTTCGATTTCACAACACAATATTCTATTCATATTTTCTGTATAATTCATGTCGTTCATCCTCATCTTTGTCATCGTACAGTAATGTAGACTACTCATTAAAATATGTTAGCACATTTCGATGTCCCAACCCATGTTCTCGGGACTCTAACCACATGCATGCGTGTTTTCCCAACCCATGTACTTGTTATTTTCCACACCCATGTATTTTGTTATTTATTCACCCCAAGTATTTCTTATTTTTCAACCCCGCGTGTCACTAGTTTCCCAACGCTATGTAGTCGGAATTATTTTGTCAAGATATACTTTTTTATGAATGTGCACAGATGGTACTATTGTAAATAATATTTCGCTCCTTGTAATCCGAACCGGCGGCCCCTAGAGAAGAGCTGTGACGAATTTAAATTGGAAATTGTTTTCGTTAATTAAAATAGCGTAGTTGATAATGAAGTTTCATGTCATATGTTAAAGAATTTATTTATTTCCTAGAAAAATGAAAACCAATTGCCAGACGATGGAAATAAATGGTCTAATAATAATAATAATAATAATGGTAATAATTGTTTTGATAATTTACATTTATTCCAACCACAACTGCTCGTGGTCAGCAAGAAAACATGTCTCATCCCTCTCCAGATCGAAGCTCCCAAACGCCGTGCGGTGTTTACCAGCTGATGCTGAAATCAACCTGTCAGACTCTTTCAAAAAGTATCAGTTTTCTTCTCGTAATGAAGTGTCGGTGTTCAACAGATCAATCCGACTTGACAGTGTTTGCTCTCGTATCACAGGCCATCGGGGTGGCGTGGATGGAGATGACGGTTCTGAGACGACTGATGGCGTGAGTGAGGGCGGCCAGGGCGCACTACGTTGGGATGTCACTTCATTCTCGTTGTAGGAGAGGATGGTTCGGTGACAACAGTTACTGATGAGGGCGAGTGCGGGCGGCCAGGGCGCACTACGTTGGGATGTTACTTCATTCTCGTTGTAGGAGAGGATGGTTCGGTGACAACAGTTACTGATGAGGGCGAGTGAGGGCGGCCAGGGCGCACTACGTTGGGATGTCACTTCATTCTCGTTGTAGGAGAGGATGGTTCGGCGACAACAGTTACTGATGAGGGCGACCAGGGCTCATTAGGTTGCTTTTACGCATTCACGTAGACAAACATGATCTATAGGGCGTCACGTATTACTATATATGTTTACCAAGTAGTTCCCTGGTAGCATTAGGCCTTGATATAATGTATTGTAAAGGTTCACTGACGGCATTTACTCGCTTGGGCCAGTAATAACGAAGTGATATCTAGAGAACAATGATAACAAGAACAGGTAGCTGGAGTCCCAAATTATTAGATTCTGGTGCAAGCGTAATCTTTTGTGTTGAACATTATTCAGTCGGAAATTGAAATCTACCATTGAAATTTGTCTTTGCAGATGAAAAGATCCTTAAAACGCGTTCGGACGATGAGGTGTCGGTGGCCTGCTCAACTTTATAAAAACACCTCAAAAAACTGTAGGTTGTGTGGAACCTTAATTATTTGACGGTACACGAATGATTTCCAGCTCTCTGGACAGTTCTTAATCCGTCTTTCATACAACCGTGTTCCCCCATGTTCCAAACATACGTCAACCCGTAATGTTAATCTCCGTCAATTGGTGGTACGTCAATTCAAATAATAATTATCAATCTACGAAGGCCGTACACCATGCAGTTGTCACACTTTGTTTGGGAGTAGTTTAGAGGTTGATATTGTTGAATTTAGATTAGACGAGCAGTTTTTTGAGTAATTAGGCTTACAGTGAAAGGGAACTTATTTCAAGAGTTAAGCTAAATAGTTGGACATGCTCATGTAGTGGGAAGGTATCATGTAGGCATTCTAATGTAGATATATAATTTACCAAATCATATTGCATAATTCGGTAAGAATAATATAGTGCAATTACAACATTTATGATCCACATGCGACTTTGATTCATCTGTTAGTTTCGTGTTAATGTGAAATAATTCCTAGTTAATATGAGTGTTTCCCATTCAAAAGTCAATGGTTTTCACTGTCACTAACTGTAACGGAAGAAAATATGTATAACCCATTGGAATAATTGTACTGCTTCCTAAATAAAAAATACCACCAAAAAATCTGAAATTACGTGTTAAACTCGTCGTACCGTTTAATATGCTGTAAGCCATTTTAATATTTTGCGATATTTTTTAACAATCCCGCACGGGGAGCTCAGTTTTTTTCACGCGATAATTTTTATTTATGTTAAATCCACAATATTGTTTGTTGCTCGTTATTAAATAAAATTTGTAATTCTGTCATAACTAAATTTATTTTATAATGAGGTTATTATGTATCTTAAAAATGCTTATTTTAAACTATGGATAGTGAAGAACTAACTGTTTCTGGATTAGAACACTATTGATGTTATGAGGCACCTAATCGGTTCGCTTTGGCACGCAGAAGAATTCTTTATGTACTATCGCTTACAACAGTCGCGCGCACAAATCCAATGTTCACGCTGGCGAATATTTCATTCGTGACATTTATACGTTAATTATGAACGCTGCAAACCTCGAAAAATTCTTCTAACGTGCGTTTGCATCAATTACATCACGGTTAAAGGTTAGCGAATGTGCTCGAGTATTGAAAGTGATGCTACCTGTTGATTACTGCAGGAGATGTACCCTGACGATTACTGCAGGAGATGGACCCTGACTCTTACTGCAGGTGATGGACCCTGACGGTTACTGCATGTGATGGACCCGACGATTACTGCAAGTGAAAATAGCCCTGACAACTACTGCAGGAAATGGACCCTGACGATTACTGCAGGTGATGGACCCTGACGATTACTGCAGGTGATAGTAGCCCTGACGACGACTGCAGGAAATGGACCCTGACGATTGCTGCATGTGATAATAGACCTGACGACAACTGCAGGAAATGAACCCTGACGATTACTGCGGGTGATGGACCTTGACTATTACTGGAGGTGATAGACCCTGTCGATTACTACAGGTGACGGACCCTGAAGATTACTGTAGGTGATAGACCCTGTCGATTACTACAGGTGATGGACCCTGACGATTACTGTAGGTGATAGACCCTGTCGATTTCTACAGGTGAGGGACCTGATCAAAACTGCAGTTGATTGACCCTGCCGATTACTATAGGTGATGGACCCTGAAGATTACTGCAGGTGATAGACCCTGACGATTACTGCAGGAGATGGACCCTGACTATTACTCTAGGTGTTGGACTCTGACGATTGCTGCAGGTGATGGACCCGACGATTACTGCAGGAAATAGACCGTGACGATTACTGCAGTAAATAGACCCAAACCATTACTGCAGGTGATGGACCCTGACGATTACAGCATATGATTGACCCTGGAGAGCAGGAACATGACTTCAGTCAGTTCAAGCAAAGTTACTTTGGATGCAGCTTATAATGTTGACTGATACGCATTTGGGTACCCAGACCCAATGAGTTGAGTTGAACTGCTCTTTTTAATTTTTGAAATCACACAGTGTGATCAATAAATTATGTTTTGTCGAGTTTTTTTAAGAATGCAATGATGTCAATCTAATTGTATGTTGACGACTAATCTATTTATTATAGACTTCATAAAGAAATATAGTACATGCTAACACATTTTTAGATATGTATTTCGAGGGTTTATCGAATAACTGCTGTTGAAACAGTACCTTTATGAGATTTCAACGTATTAAAATTATTAAAATAATATTTGGAACAGAGTTTTCGATGTGTGACCGACAATGGGTGCTCTTCTCCCGTACTAAATTGTAAGCTGCTCTATCAGATCAGTCAGTCTATCGTAGTTGGTTCAAGATATTAACTACAAGATGCATGTAGTTCGGTTCTGTTTGTTTCAGGTACGTCGTCCTCTTGTTGATATATATACTTAGTCGTGTATGAGTTTTATTACGCAACGAGTTCTTTCAGAGGATCCTTTATCTGTTATTGCTAACTGAAAAAACCGGGTAGAGTGTAATTACGGAACATAAATTTTGTTGCCACTTCAAATGAATTATAGATTACAACACAACAACAAATACAATTATGCAATTTTGTTTACACTGCCAACAATATCATCGATATAAAAAAAATCATCAGAAAGTATTTCGTTGTCACAATAGGTCTTTTTTCTCCGTGCAGGTGCCAAATGAATGAGCCAGCACCAAGGGGTATTATAAGTCAATGCAGCCTCTCTCCGAGTTCTGCACAAACTAACCTCAATTGAGACAGATAATGTTGATTGTTCATTAACAAATGAACCGGTATACCGAATATCACTCCTTCCTAGTCAGTTAATCATGGCGTAATCTGTACTAAATTACGCCCTAACTTTG
This sequence comes from Gammarus roeselii, assembly GCA_016164225.1. Lineage (NCBI taxonomy): Eukaryota > Metazoa > Arthropoda > Malacostraca > Amphipoda > Gammaridae > Gammarus > Gammarus roeselii. The sequence continues at coordinate 10,928 of SDVV010008250.1, read as the reverse complement.
CTATTTTCACGTTTGCTATTGTCAAATTTCATTTCCCTTCCTTTAGCCCCGAAATATCAAGGTTAAGTAGTCGAATCCATCAACCCTCATGCCCTATTTTTTTCTTTGGCCTCCACTCTGTTTGGGTCGCGTCAGTTCAAGTTTGAACAGAAAATAACGTCGTGGGGGATTATATAAATGATGAGGCTGGCTGGCTGCAGCTACTAAGTTGGCAAACAAGGATGTGGCAGTGAGGGTCTTTCTCGGGACTTTGAAAAATTGAAAAGGTTAACTGTCAGTAAAAAGCAAAAAGGTTTCAATGCCCGGTGAGGCGTAGGCCAAATAATGACGTTACTCGACTGCTCAGAGCTCGGTTGAACACATAGTAAAATATTTGGACTGCCCTCATCGTGGCTGAATCGATAGTGATGGTTCTTGACCATCTTCATCGAGGCAAGACAACAAGTGACGGTGAATGTTCCAAACAAGCCCTCTGCGAGGTGAGTCAACGAGTGACGGTGAAGGTACTAAACATGCCCTCTGCGAGGCGAGACCACGAGGGATGGTGGAGGGACTAAACATGCCCTCTGCGATGCAAGACAACAAGTGATGGTGAAGGTTCTAGAGAGCCCTTAATCCGGCAGGGAAAAAAGTATAGATTCTTGATCGTCCTCTGTGCAGCTGAACAGATAGTCAAGGTTCAGCACTGCTCTTAATGCCACTGGAAAAATAGTTAATTTTGTTGAATGACCTTAGTGTGGCGGGACAAATAATGATGATTCTTAGCATGACAAGGTGTGAGATATTTGTATAACTAGACAAATTCCTAGCTGTGCAGCGTACAGGTTGTTTTTGACTGTATATATGTGTTTGACAGGTGGATGGTACATGTAAGCGCCAGCTGAACCATGACTCTGATAATCTGAGTGTCAGGAGGTTGCAACATGTTAGTGTCAGTTAAACCATGACTCTGAATATCTGAATGTCAGGTGCTTGAATCATGAATGATCCAGAGCTTAACCTAGACCACGAATAGTTTTACATTCGTTGCATTTCCACAAACGATGAATATTTTTAATCAATATTTCAATTAGATTTGCGACAAAATCCTGACTGTTGGCGCCATCTGACGGAAGATCTTAAGTGTATGCCACCTTTCCCTCCCCAAATGAGTCAGTGACTGTCATTACGTCAGTTGCGTACGCTGACAGCACTGAAAGTGAAAGCCACCTACTGGAATGGAACACCTAACCTCTAAGACGGAGGCTGGAGTGGATACCATCACGCGACTGCTGACCAGGGTTGTGGTGACAGCTAAGCTCGTAAAACTCACAACCAGTTGTCAATACACCCTGTGCGGGAGCCCAGCGTTCGCGCTAAAATTATTCCCGCACACGCGCACTATCGCCACTTCACTCCACCTCACTGTCATGGCCGGACACTGTCATAACCGCTAAAAATCTTTCATCCCACGTGCTCTCTGCCTAACGATGATTCAGCCCATACGCATTTTCCACCACTTCAATATCTGCCACTGTCATATCTGCCTCTGTCATTACACCGAAACAGGCGTACCAACCTAACAGTTATCACTTTATTGAAACTTCAATAAAAAAACGCTAAAAAACGGCATTACGTACCCTACGAAAATACGTTTGTTTGCCCCGCAGGTTAGAAATACGTACTTTTGCTCCGCGGGTTAGAAACACGTACCCTAGGTTTGGTTAGGTTGGTCAGGAAAAGTTTCAATAAAGTGATAACCGTTAAAATGGTACGACTGGTGGCTGATTCTGACGTGGGCTGAAACAGATTTTCGCCAGAATGTCACTGGCAGATATGACAGTGGCTGGTGTGACTGAGGAACGCTATGAATGTTCGCTGTTAAAAAATGGTACCGTAGGTAGGTAGTCGGAACAATTTGGGGCTGATAAGGCAATATGCGGAGATGATAGTGGTTGATCTGCCGTTAGCTATAAAAGAATTTAGCGCCAGGGATAGCGACCCGTCTGTGCGTCTATATAGTGTTGATTACTCATAATTGATTAGCATTAATGTGATAGGTACGATCAGTATGCACTGCTTGATAGCTCAGGCTGTAATCCATTCCTGGCAACTCAGTGATGTGAATGGGTTGAAAATGCGTCATAGTTCGTTTTTTCTGCATTATTCTGTCGTAACGTTAGTCCATTTGACGGCCCAAAAATAACGTCATCCGACTGTATACTGTCATTTGGATTATCAGTCGGTCGTTTTATCGCTGCAGTTCGGGAGGAAATTAAAGAAAAAAACTACCACCTTGACATCAGAAACATATTGACGCCGTAATGAGAAAAAATACTTTTCATTTGGTTAGGTTCAGACTTTTTAATGGAGCTCACCGCCGCTCGATGGGTGGCGATTATATTTCATGGTATAAAACGTGAAGTCTAATATAGGTTATTCAGTGTTTCTGAAGCAATCTAATCCCTACGTTCATCCAGGACACAAACTGGGAACCAACACAGGAACAGTTCAATACCTGACACTATTTATCATGATCATACTATTACATCGAAGACATCGAACTACCAATATTTCACTGGGTTGTTGTTCTGGTGATACGTCTGCATCTAACAAGGTAACGAATTAGCATACGAATGAGAGGTGGGGAGAAAACTATTAAGCAATAAGAAATCTTTATTGGTCTATGAAGATGATAAATATATCTCTCTTTGTCATGACTTAAAGTCTAACAGGAGAACATTCCGTCGGTAAACAGAAGTTAACGAGTATCAAATTCGAACACAAATGAAGATGATATTTAATTTTCTTTCAGATCAGTTATAATGGGGTATCGCAAGATCATTCGCATTTCCTGTGTATTGATGGTGTGCATCAGAGAATTTCCTAATTGAATTGAATAGATCTTGATTGCAGTTTCTGTAAAATGTTTTGAACGCGAATAGAACAGTGAAAGATGCTATTTTGAACTTCAAGTTTACGATATTCATGGATTTTAAATGATGGTTTGCTTGAGAATTGAATGGGTGGACATTTATTGCTCTAATAGCTTTCATTTGCAGAACAAATTTTATTTATTGTTATGTCAGTTCCAAGCCAGCCCTCGATTAAGTAAATTTAGAATAGCTGATACAGCGTGAATTAATGGGTTTTATGGATAGATTGAGCGAGGTATCTATTCAATTTATTGATAATGCCTACAGATCTAGACATTTTAGATGATATGCTGTTGATGTGATTTGGTGCCCTTAATTCCAATTTGGTTTGCAATTTGTCACTTGTTTACGTAATCGAGCTCCTTGATAATTGAGGCCGTTAATTCGTTAATGGTGCTGGGAGGGATGCAAGTACGTAGAAGACGAACTACCATAGGCAAAATGACAATACAGTATGTATTAGAAAAGAAAAAAAAAGATGCGTTAGGTGTATCGTCCATGAAAATTATGACTAGCAGGGGCGCAGAAACAGAACCTTGATGAACGCCATGACAAATATTGCGCACAGTTGATTGTATCCCGTTCACAGTTACATATTGCTTACTGTTAGACAGATACGAGTAAATCAATCAGTAGCAATTGTTCGTATTGCGTAAGGCCATAATTTATGTGATAAGATTAAATTATCAACGTAGACAAAGGCTTTATGAATTAAGAAAAAAATGAGTAAATGCATGTAGCTTCAGTCTATGTTACTATATAGGCCTGTAGTTATTTCTTGGAAATTTGATATAACTTGAATTGTATTTCCACTGGATCTGGAGTCAAACTGTTTTTTCAGAGCTGATATTGTTTACTTACAAGTTACGAAATAGTTGACTGGTAGTTCTTTTCAAATATTTTGTGCTCCATCTTGATATTCTGAATATTCGTTATTACCAATGATTTTGTTTAAGTTTGGGTGGATTTATTGTTATGTGATCACCTTCCACGTTCGTTTGAGATGTGTTTCGTTGGCAGAAGACCGAGTCAAGGAAGTAAGGTGATTTCTCAATTGGGTCTCTAACCTTTGTCCCATACCTCAGCAGCCTCCTCCAGCAGCGCCACGCACCCTTGAGGAGTGACAGAGTTGGTGGAGGCCAGCACAGCCACGCGCGAAATGTTTCATGTTGATAACAGCTGTAAACACATGTTAGGAACTGGAATTAGTGCCCACCATTGACTATCATATGAACAAGCGGTAGGAATGACAAGAAACTGGCATTAGTGCCCACCATTGACTATCATATGAACAAACGGTAGGAATGACAAGGAACTGGAATTGGTGCTCACCATTGACTATCATACGAACAAACGATAGGAATGACAAGAAACTGGCATTAGTGCCCACCATTGACTATCATATGAACAAACGGTAGGAATGACAAGGAACTGGAATTGGTGCTCACCATTGACTATCATACGAACAAACGATAGGAATGACAAGAAACTGGCATTAGTGCCCACCATTGACTATCATATGAACAAACGGTAGGAATGACAAGGAACTGGAATTGGTGCTCACCATTGACTATCATACGAACAAACGATAGGAATGACAAGAAACTGGCATTAGTGCCCACCATTGACTATCATATGAACAAACGGTAGGAATGACAAGGAACTGGAATTGGTGCTCACCATTGACTATCATACGAACAAACGATAGGAATGACAAGAAACTGGCATTAGTGCCCACCATTGACTATCATATGAACAAACGGTAGGAATGACAAGGAACTGGAATTGGTGCTCACCATTGACTATCATATGAACAAGCGGTAGGAATTACAAGGAGCTGGAATTAGTGCTCACCATTGCATTGACTATCATAGGAACAACAGGGCCCCGAGAAACCTTCACATCTTGTCTCCAGGAACAAAGAAATATAATGATTCTGCCTTTTCATTTCTGGCATAATATTAGCGGTAATCCAAGGTCTAGATATGTTTTTTATAGAGATTTTTTGTCGTAAAGGACAGCAAGAGCTTTAACTTTCATCTTTCCCTTATGGCCCTTTTCTTCTTTCAGGCGCCTACTGGCGAAAAATATATTAAATCAACTGCCTCGGTGATATTAAATATTTATTAATTAATTTACCACTCAGATATACCTTCTGTGTTAATTCATCGCCTCAATTTGGATTGACATGGTAGACGGGAATTATTTTGAACCCGTATATTTATATCTTCTGATATCTTCTCACCACCGTCAGGAGTAAATGTATCAATATTACCATCCCTTTCACCTAGTTTTTTGGGGGGTATCGTATCGCGAACACCGGGTGGGAAAATACACATAATAAAACAACCAAAAAGAGCAATATTTCTATCGTAAATCAACGTCGTGATTTGTGTTATGAATCATTATAAGAAACTTTTACGTTTTGAATAACGTATATGTCCAAAGGTTAATTGTTCTTGTGTTCTTAACTACAAATTTACCAAACAATTGACAACTTTTATTTTTGCGTTCCAACAACAATCGCGAATACTACCTTCATCAGGTACTGAAGGTATTGGATGAGCTGGTAATACTTCATTCAAATTGACCCCTTGGAATTGTTTTCAATCTGATGATAGAAACCTTTCTGATTAGATGACGAAATAATAAGAATCGTTGTAGATAAATCATGAGTTAATTGGAACCTATCAGAATAGATGAGTGAATTCCGTGATCCGCAAAATTATCTCAACATTTGTGATTCGATGCAGAAAATCTGGCTGAGTATGGGAGATGGTGAGAAACGAGTGGGGTGGGGAGCTAGTGGGAGGGCTCTAATGAACAATCTGGTTCCTTTGAACAAAGTACATGCAAAGGAAGGGCAAGGGAGCACAATGATGAGTCGCCAAACAGAGGATGTCAGGGAACCAAAAGGGCGATTTCAGAACGCCTAGAAGGCAAAGAGACTGACGCCGAGAAGACCACCGAGTAATTCACCCAGATGAGCACCGCGAGGGCACCGAGAAAGACACCAAGAAGGACACCGTTAAATGGATCGATAATAGCATCGGGGAGCCTTCTCGGTGCTCTTCTCAATGAAGTGCCCCGATAAGGATACAGGGAATGCATCAATACGGGCTCCACGAAAGGCTCCGAGAAGAGCTAAAACTTGTCCACTGAGAAAGGAATCGAGATGAGCAACGACAGGGGTCCCGTGAAGAGCATCAGAAAGGGCACCGAGAAAGGCTCTGAGAAGGAGACTGAGAAGGGCCCCCATAGGTGCGCAGAGAAGACACCGAATAGGACACCGAAAATGCCACTGAAGAGGCACCTCAAGTACTAGATAACAAAGAGGAACAAATAATATAATTGTTAAAAACAGATTTAAGATAAGAATAAAAATCGTCTATTTAGAAAAACCTATTAAGAGCAACGTAAATAGATTCAATGAGAGCTATCCCGGTTCAGTTCGAGGCAGCATTTTACATAAGGTATGTATCTCTTTTGATTTTCGATATTTTTTTTCTTTCAATTTTTTAAAGCCCAAGAGCGATTTCTTGATTGGATATTCCCCGTTCAACAACTTCCTCATAAGTTCAACCGAATCTTCTTCCGTAACTTAACGTTCGATTTGGTTGTTCAGTATCTATAGATGTTTATCACTGGTTCATTGATAAAGTACGAGGTCATTTGGAAAAATGCCCGTAGAATGAAAGTTAAAATAATAACTTAAAATATGAGTACAGCTGTTATCAATGACCCTGCAGACTAAGCCCGCTACAAACACAGTCAAATACTATAACACCAAACAACCATTTGTACCAATTTGTTAAAAGTACACATTCAGTTGAGACCTCGTAGGAAAAAAATACGAGTGTTTATTTGGCGCTCTCTTGTCTTTTTCCTTCTGAGCGAACCTTCTCTGTTGTATCCTTGGGCTTGTGTGTCTATGGCTCATAACATTGAACATTTCCTAACACAAATACAGGGACGATTTCAAACTCTCGTCCTTCTGCAGGGTCTGGCGGGGTTTTATGCGATGGTCAACATGGGCCCAAAATGCATTCCATGGATAAATGACAGAGAAATTCTCAATCTGCAGGACATTACACGCACATGAGCTGAGTATATTTTAGCTGCGGAGGGTAATCTCGTTGTGTAATGAAGGGGGGAGGTATTGCGTGAATTTGTTACTCAAATGAATGCCTTCATGTTATTACAAAGATTAGAAAATATTATTTTATCCTATCGAAGTTCAGTAAACTTTACCAAGAACTTCTAGCTCAGCTGAATCCGTTATTTCAAGTTGCGTCAGTCGCACTGTATCTTTTAGGCAAACACGAAGAGCCTCTGTGAATTCCAGCACCTGTTTGTTAACAAATAATATCGTACTGCGGAAATCCAAACCTTCCCTGAACCCATTCGGATTTTTGTTTGTCTTTGTCATCGTCAGTATTTCGGTCAGACAAGAGAAGTGCGTTTGTGATTCACAGGCAAACACATCATTTCTGTAACCTTGGTTCGAAATGGGGCTTCGCATTGTTGCTTTACCTCTCCACAGGGTAGGAGCTCCCGGGTAACGAGAATCTACTGATTTTGGGGCGTTGTATTTGATCAGTGTATTATTATTATTCAACGATTGTCATATATTTGGATATGTGTTTCTCCCAGAGATTAAAGGCTTTATGACGAGCGGTTTATTCTGTATACAATCATCTTAAATCAAATTATTATCATCTGGAAATGTCAGTAAACCAACATTGTTATTGGAATAACAACAAACCCACCTTATGTTATACAAAAAGACAGTATTGTGAGATATCAGCATATATTTATATAAAGATTTGTTTACAGGATGAACTTGATGTTGAATTAAACGCTTGGTGATATTTCGGACGGGGTGTGGTAATTATTTGGTCTTGTACAACACTGGTTTCGTATACTGATGGCTGTACAGACCACTAATTCCATCGGGCTGATGACTGTACTGAACTCCGATTCCGTTGGGCTGATAGCTGTACTTAACACTGATTCTGTCGGGCTGATGGCGGTACAGAACACTGATTCTGTCGGGCTGACGGCTGTACTGAACACTGATTCCGTCGGGCTGATGGCGGTACAGAACACTGATACCGTCGGGCTGATGGCGGTACAGAACACTGATGCCGTCTGGCTGATGACGGTACAGAACACTGATTCCGTCGGGCTGATGGCTGTACTGAACACTGATTCCGTCGGACTGATTGCTCTACTGAACAATGATTCCGTCAGGCTGATGGCTGTACTGAACACTGATACCGTCTGACTGATGGCGGTACAGAACACTGATAACGTCGGGCGGATGGCTGTACAGAACACTGATTAGGTCGGGCTGATAGCGGTACAGAACACTGATTACGTCGGACTGATAACGGTACAGAACACTGATAACGTCGGGCGGATGGCGGTACATAACACTGATTACGTCGGGCTGATGGCGGTACAGAACACTGATACCGTCGGGCTGATTGCTGTACTGAACACTGATTACGTCTGACTGATGGCGGTACAGAACACTGATTACGTCGGACTGAAGGCGGTACAGAACACTGATGCCGTCGGGCTGATGACGGTATAGAACACTGATTACGTCGGGCTGATGGCGGTAGAGAACACTGATTACGTCGGGCTGATGACGGTACATAACCTGAGGGCACTGAAATAGTCACGATAAACCTCAGGATTAATCGAGGTTAATACAGCCATGTAATTATTGGTCAGCTCGACCACAGTACAATGAATCGACCAAATACTATCACACGTTGACTTCAAATTGCTGGTCAGCTTTCCTGTTGGAGACGTTGAGGCCGATCAGGCAGTTGGTCGATGCATGAAAGTGACTAATGTGTCAGTACGTCCCAAGACTTTGTGGCGAGTGGCATTACGCTGTTCTCGTCACTTGATCAAACGTATTCCACCGTTTGCTTTCGGAACCAAGAGTTTCAACTCCTTTCAGCCCAAGAGCCTTCTCTCTCTGCTGCATTTGCAGCACCGCAAGCTATGAAAGGTTTAACCTCATGACTGCGCTAAGGCCGCATTAACCTCCGGACACCCGCTGCTGTTTTATTGTGAATAAAGCAACAGTGCCTGCTAATGGGGCCGACACGACATCCTCTCTGTGGTGGTCGCTGATTTGTTGTTGCGATTACATTTTCAGTTTGATAATACAACGAGATCCAACGTGATGCTTGAGTATGAACGAGCACACAAATAAATAAAAGGCGAGGTTAATTGAGCGTTGGACTTCAACAAACGGCCACGTTGACCTCCGAGGAAGAGAATCAAATCATTTACAGTTGATATCTCGAAAACGAGTAAAATGTGGTAAGTATTATTTGAGCGATGTAAACCCACACTTGGTAGATTAATAATATAATTTAAACAAGTAATTCACATCCTTGATGTAAAATTTGAATTAATAAATGTTTAAGTAGATATAATCATAAAATATTCAAATTCATTCCTCGCTCTCTTATCACTGGACTATGAGTCTGCACGCTACCAACCAAAAAGTTCGTTGTGTCTCAACGCAGTCCTTCACGGGTCTCTCATCTCGGCAGATGTAGCTCTAGCCACGCAAACACCAAAGTCTAGCTTACGAGAGATCAAGGATCTGCTGTCACACAGTTTAACTTCACCTAGATATTCTGCTAGAAGTGTTAGAAGATGAGAGGGTCATGAGAACTGGTTGTATAGACACACGAGCTCGGAAATAGGAGTACAGTTTAGAATAGCATTGGTGGCTCCTCATAGAGGTTGATCTACATTGTGCTGACTAAACATTTTTGAGCAGTGCAACACGTTTTCCAGAGATGGTTACAATGTTTCTTTGGAGGGGAAACACTGCCGTGGCTATGAAAGATGGGCATTATTGATATGTGACCTCTTTACACCTAGATGTTCATGAATTGTATTTAGTTTAAATAATAAATATGCAGAAGGTAGCGTGAATCATAAACAAATGCATTTCACGGAACATACGTTCAAAATAGGATAAATTTTGTAGTCTTTTGTGGAACAGTCTAAATATGCCAGATGAACAATTATTTGTAAAAACTCCACGATTTGGAAGCGTGCATTGGAGGCCATTTCGCACTTATTCTTGATTTGACTGACAATACGAAAACAAAAGTGCATTAAGTTTGTTCACTAAGTGTGCATTTGTGAACCCGTCTCTTGGGAAAGAGCATGCTTGTTGGTAGTAAAGTAGGGCTCAAAGTTACTCGGAATTAAGTACGAAGTGCGATGGTGTGTGCATGAACTCACAAAAATATAAGAATATGGAAACGTGCGCTCCAGGTAACTGGACGCTTATACGTGTCCTTCTGATTAATCCTTTAGTGAGCATTCTGAAGCCAGTCAAGAATGCACTCTGATATTAGTGATGCAGAGGGATTGAATATGTGCAATGAACTGTGCGAGTAAAAGTGAACAGTGCAAGTGAATAATGTTGGTCGAATATGCTCTCTGCGATCAGCGAACGAATAGAAACGAGCAGCATCCAGTTATATTCAACAAAGTCCTTCAACGTTAACATGTTGATCATATTATTCATAAAAACGTAATACAAAAACTCATTATATGATCAGAAACACAAGGAATCACGTTTGATTTTATCACAAACTTATTGATTGACACCTACCCAAACTAATAATGAGATCTACTTCACATCTTAATTCCCCCAAGAGCTCAGGGACAACGACTCTGATCAAGACGAGGTAGGCCTCTGCTGCAGTCCAGTTGCAAAGCTGATCTTTTTTCGGGGCGTCACCAGCGAATGCACGAACGCTTTCAATGCACAAATATCTACCTCCAAGCTACGGCAAAATGTGGATGGCATAGGACGTTTGCAGAAAATATTTTGTTGGGCATTGCAATGCACAGATTTTTTTAGTGCTGGACTCAAACACAAATCCCAATAGTGTCTCTTTGTTCACTCATAATTCGAGAATTGTAAATATGTTTCCATCTAACGCTTAATTATATATATAA
>SDVV010008249.1:0-17305 GCA_016164225.1 Gammarus roeselii | reverse complement strand
CATTGAGCAATTTCGGTTAATTAATATATGAATTTAATACCTGGCATAATAACATCAAATTGTATTTAACAGTCAAATTAGAGAAATAATATAGAAATTGACAACATTAAAGTGATTCCACACGAGTAACAAACATACATTTTTGAAATGAAAACAAAATAAGGACGAATTTATCACATCATTTCATATTGACCTAAACAATCATTGAAATTTTTAACATCGGCAATTAATTGGAAACGTAGTGAAAAATTCTTGCAAAATATAGATACAACATGTGTGAAGAGTGTTTATATCACACCTTCTTGAGCAATTGAAACCAGAAACCATGTACATAGGATTACTATTTACATTCAATAAAGGTTACTTTCATTACAGAAATGGTCTATCACAATATTGCTCGAATGCTCCTGGATCCACGGACAACCAACTAAATTTCAAATAAGGACACGAGGCCAGGAACTCTCACCGCATATTCTGTGAATGGAAGGCAGGTTGTCTTAGTCGGCGAGCCACCGTAAGCAAGGCTGGAAGGGAAATTATTGATGTTTATTCATGTTTCCAGGTTGACAAAATGAGTGCAGCGATGCGATCGATAGAAGTCACAACAGATGTTCCCACTAAACATCGTCACCGGTCGATTCGCTCTCTGTCTGAGAACCGATAAACACGCTAGCTATGAATGAAAGGCCATGCTTGGTAACATTATAAATGCTCTGGAAAATAACCTAAGTATATCCCCAAGGAGTCAAATTATAACATCTTCAAAACCTACGTTGGGTCTCCTTCAGGATTAACCTTTTTGCTATCTTCTCAATTAAATGGTGATTTCGGGACGACGCATCGTAAGTATGTCAACACCAGTCCAGCAATTCGATGTGATCTTGAACGGGTTAATCATAATTTTTATTGGGGGGGCGACAATCCCTCCTAGACATCCTTCGTTGTAGAAACGTCACCTGTTGTTTTCCTCCCGTTTGTTGTAGTGAAATCATCCGTTGACCCTCCTCCCATGGTGGTCGCCAAGGCAAAGCAGCGCACCTAGACACCGTTCGTTAAAGAGACGTCATCTGTTGACGCCCTCCTCCCGTGGTGGTTGTCTTGGCCGCGCAGTGCCTCTTGACTCGGTTCATTGTAGTGAAATCATCAGGTGGTCACGCCTCGTGGCGGTTCCCGTGGTAATGCAGCACCACAGGTCATCGTTCGTTACAGTGACATCATCTAATAACCCCTCGACGTGGTGGTTGCCATGACGACGCAGCAACCCTAGACACTGATCGTTGTAGTGACATCACCTGTACTCATTCCACTGGGACTGTTGTGGCTACGCAACGCTCCTAGGAATCGCTCGTTGTACCTACATAATCTGTTGACCTCTCCCCGTGTCGGTTGCCATGGCGACGAAGCGCCTCCAGGCGCCATTCGTTGCAGTGACGTTATCTGTTGACCCCTCCAACGTGGTGGTTGCCGAGGTGACTCTGCACCTCTTGACCTTGTTAATTATAAAGACATCATCTGTTGACCCCTCGGTGTGGTGGCTGCCTTGGCGACACAACGTCCTTAAACACCGTTCGTTGTAGTGGCGTCATCTGGTGACCTCTCCTCGTGACGGTTACCTTGTCGACGCAGAGCCTCGGTCCCCCCCGAGCTGGAGAGCATCACGGGCAGCTGTTCGTGGTCTCCATTCCCCAGCAGCGCTCCCCTTTCGGCAGGACGGTCTGGGCCTGATTGATTCCTGAAGAAATAACGACAAATATCACACAATTAGAACACAGTCTCTTCACCAAGGTGATAGGTGACTGACGACAAGAGGATTCCTACACTCATCCCCACACGCTCACACACAGACATATCTTAACCCTATGGCGTCAAAGCGATAAAATAAATATCGGTCAAGTCGCAACCTCGTCAGTAGATTTCCATGTTCATTCGAATGACATGGGAGAAGATCAAAATAATTAGCCGCGAAGAATGAGCAGAGAAGTGGATATCAACCTTATAAGTTGTTCGCCTCTTAGTATGCTCCAGTTCCAATGTCGAGCTACTCCCGTAAAGGCGCTGGCACAGGAGCAACTTCACAGGAAATTCCTTCCTGAGCACTACAGCCATGAAATAATCTACTTCAGCCAGGAAGTAATCTACTTTAGCCAAGAAGTAACTGACTTCGGCCTGGAACTATTCTACAACAGCCGGAAAATAATCTACTACAGCGAGGAAGTTTCTACTTCAACCAGGAAGTAACCTACTTTAACCAGGACGAAACTCACTTCAGCATAAAAGTAATCTACTACAGTCAGAATGAACTCTAATACAGCCAGGTAGTAATCTATTAAAGCCAGGAAGTAACATACTACTGCCGATAAGATATCTGCTACAGCCAGGATGTAGTCTACTTCAGCCAGGAATTAGTAACCTAATACATAGTCAAAAAATTATCTACTGGAGCCATGGAGAAATCTACTTTAGCCAGAAAAAAAAACTAGTACTGCCAAAAAGTAATCTACAGAAGCCAAGGAGTAGTCTATTACAATCAGGAAATGATCTACACGAGCCATAAGTACTCTAAAACAGCCAGAAAGCAATCGTCTACGACCGGGAAGAAACCTATTTTAGCCAGGGAGAAATCTGCAAGTGCCAAGAAGTCACCTACGACAGTCAGGTAGCAATCTACTGTATCAAGGAAGTAAGCTACTACTGCATGAAAGTAACATACGACAGTCAGGTAGCAATCTACTGTAGCAATGAAGTAAGATACTACTGCTTGAAAGTAACATACTGCAGCCAAAATTAGGCCGCTGCTTTCCAAACACCCTCTTTGTGTTGTTTTAAACGTCAGTGTTGGCCAAAAGTAGACTACAGCCTAAAGAAACCTACTAGAGACAAGAAGTAATATGCTACAACCTAATAGGAATAAAATGTTTGGTATGATATCCCGCATTATCTCGTACAAGGCCAGACACAGTTTTCTTAAGTTATACAATGTATTTTTCTGTTAGACCGCACCTTGAGTATTCCGTCCAATTCTGGTCTCCATATCTTAGAGAAGAGTCAGAAGACCTTATTTAATTAGAGAAGGTTAATCGTAGAGCTACCAAACTTATCCCTTCGTAGCGCAATAAATTCTACAAAGACAGACTTCGTAAATTTAGACTGCATGATGGAAGTGTGAAAGATTATGAAGGCTAAGGAAAACGTAGACCTAGCGAGTCTTTTCACTCTAGATTCAAACGGAGTGACCAAGAATAATAGAAACAAAATCGTTGACAAGCATTTATCACTCGACATCACGAGCAATTTCTTCACAGAGTTGTCGAGGAAGGGAACAAACTTACAGCGGAAGTTGTAAACAGCGATACAACCGAAACGTTCAAGTCCCAGCTTGACAAATTGTACCAAAATTGCCGTTAAATAGCATCCAGCTAAGCTATAGCACGCTCACAAGTGTATCCAATAAAAAATGATGTCCGGCATTGGCAACCGTACGGTTACAATATTTCCTAGCATTGGCACTAGCACGGTAAAACGGGCGCCTATCAATGACACCGGTCAGCATCGGTTTAACGAGGAATGAAACTGAGACCATCTCAAATCAACATCGCTTGTCGGGGGCTTTCCCTTCAGGTGCTGATTTTACTGGTTTCAAGTATCTTCGTTTTATGTCATTTCCGCCTCCAGCCTTCCCCTATCTTGATCTTTGAAAACAGAAATTACATGGACGTATGTTGCTCTCCTTGACGTACACTTAAGAACTAACCTTCTTACTATCAAAAGTCAGGGTCAAAAATCCTGTTGTTATCTTTTTACCCTTGTACACACTTGTAAACAAGCTAGAAGTAACGACTACAGGCAGGAGGTAACAGTCAAAAAGTAATCTTCTACTACAACATAGAAATACCCTACGACAGCCAGGAAATAATCTACTTCAGCCAGGAAGCAACCTACCACTGCCATGAAATAACCTACAACAGTTGAATAATCTACTACAGCCAGGGAAATACCTACTGCAGCCAAGAAAGAATCTACTGCAGCCAGGAAGTAGCCTACCACAGCCATGAAGTAACATACTACACTACAGTAAAGAAATAATCTACTAGAGCCAGGAGGTTACCGACTTCAGTCAAGAAATAATCTGTTACTACCCAGGATCAATCTACGACAGCCAGAAAGTAATCTACTACAGCCAGGAAGTGACCAGCTACAGCCATGAAGTAACCTACTGTAGTTAAGAAGTAATCTACTACAAACGGGAAAAAACCTACTGCAAAGAAATAATCTACTACAGCCATAAAGTCACCTACCACAGCCAGGAAGTAATTTGCCAGACGACTTCAGCTAAACTCTTATTCGATCGGGCTACTATTAGAGTGAGGATGCGCGAGGACAATCAGAAGACTCAACCTGACCACAACAGCTATAGTAGATTTTGCATCTGCACAAACTTGCACAACAGTCTGGTCACGGCAAATTTCTATACATCCTGCAATGCTGGCGGCAAGAAAACTGGTCATGGTTTCACTATCGTGAAAGGCTATCTTTCGAATGTAAAATTTTACTTCAAAATGTTTTGTAGTCGTAAAATTTAACTATTTGCTAGAATTGTGACAATCCTGCCAGTCAGTTTCCTGTCGGCTTCCCGTCAGATTTCTGCCGGCTTACCTGTCAGTTTCAAACTGGCCTACTCGTCAGTTTCCTGCCGTTTTTCCCATCAGGTATACCTGCAGCTATAGCTTACCCGTCAGTTTTCGGAAGGCGTGCCAGACAGTTTTCTTCCGGTTTACTCGTTAACCTCAAGCTGGCTCACCCCTTAATTTTTGTCCGTTGAGTTTCCTGCTGACAAACTCGCCAGTTTTCTACCGGCCTACCCGCCGGTATCCTGCTGGCTAACCCGACTCATTAGCTTTCTGCAAGCTTAACCGTCAAATTCCTACTGGCTTGCCCGTCAGTTTCCAACTGGCTTAGTAGTCAGTTTCCAACTGGCTTAGTAGTCAGTTTTCATATGCTCATCCGTCAGTTTTCTACTGGCTTACCAGTCAATTTTCTGACGGGTTTCCCGTCAGTTTCTCGCTGGCCTATCTATCAGTCTCCTGCCAACATACTCATCTGTTTCCTGTAAGACTACCAGTAATTTTGACACCTTCTTACCCGTCAGTGTCCTGCCAGGCTTCCATCTCTTGCAGCGTGTCCGGTAGGGCCTGAGACATGGTCTCCGGCAGCAGCCCAGTGAGGCAGCCCGCCACTGCGCTGCTGAGTCCAAACACTAGACTGGGGGCCGCCCAGTAGACAGCACCCTGAAAATAAGGAAGGGCTTAGAGAGATGTATTAGCTACTGTTGGTAGAAGTGGGTTTAAGAGGAGGTGATGCTCCTGTGGCAGAACAGGTTTTCGAGGAGGTAATATGCAATGAGGAGGAGAGGATTTACGAAGAGTTATTGCTCGTTGTGGGGAAGAGATAATTCAAGAGAAGGTTTTAGCCGTCCGTAGTAAGGAGTATTTAAGGGGAAGTATTGCTCTCTGTGGGGAGGACAGACTCTAAGGGCACGTATTACCCTATGGAAGGACGGAAAGGCCTAAGTGAAGAAAGTACCCTCATTGGCAGACTCATTGGGAGGGTGTAAGGGAGGTGTTGCCACCTGTGGCGAGAGATGATTGTAAATTGGGGTATTGCCCCTCCCCCCCAAAAAAGTAATGGTGCATTATTGACATAATAACAAGTGTGTTTTATAGATTTAATTAATACTTCGTAAAACAACAGAAAACCACGAGGCATCACGTGGATAAATGACGTTATTATTATTATTGTTATAATTATTGAAGTAATGGTATCTCACCGCATTGTCTGTGAAAGAAGCGGAAATGATGAATGGCACATGAATTCTGGTTTAATAAGCTGACTATGTGGTCTGGGATAATAATTATTTCTTACCAGGTTGTCTGTGATAAAAGGCGAGATGATGGCCCCGCATCTCCCTATCATGGAGGTCACCCCCAGCCCCTGGGTGCGAATGCATGTCGGGTACAGCTCGCTGGTGTACAGGTACAGCACCTGGAAGGCTGTCGTCACCATCATCTTGCCCACCATCACGATGGAGAGGAACCACCATGAGCTCTTGTCGGCTGCACCAGGGGGCAGGGGTGAGTTATAATGCATTGGCTGTAAAAATCATTGTATAAAGGAAAATATACATTTGGATATTTTGTCTTACATTGAATTCGTTTATACGAGTGAGCAGTCCAAATAAACGTGTTGTTTTATTACTCCCATCCCAAGCAGGCTAATGTTTAAGATCTCAGCGCAACCAAATCTAGATATATGAGGTCACGCATTTATGTACAGTAGCGGAAGAAAACTCGTTTATAGTTAGTAGAAAACGAAAAAAAAAACTCGACTTTCCCCACGTCGAATTTAACAACGTTCAAATGTCGAATGGAAAATGATCATTGCAGATTTTTCATAATCTTCAATCCAAAACTAATTTTGTTCCGCTACTTTACACGCTGTTATAACAAATACACAAACGGGCAGTTAACATCTGCATGATACAGTTCTCAAGAATTACAATTGTACCTCCTCGAGTTCTGCCCCATCATCAATTATGTATAGCAATTTCCTTATTATAGTCATACTGGAATCGTAAGACCGTGGCAGGCCGTCTTCACGAGCCTGTGATACAACCCTGCGATCACGAGAGATACTGGCTACTCGTAGGAGGAAGAAACCTTGCAGTATAAATTCAATACATGAACAATTACATCATTAGTCACCTTCATGGGTGTATTACCACTAATTTTCGACTATTAGTCACTTTATGAAGGGGTGGATCACCATTTACCACCTTCAGAGGTGGATCAACATTCTTTTCTGGCCATTAGTCACTCTTTGCTTAATTGGACTGGTGACCACTCTCCGCTTACCATTAGTCACATCCAGGGGTGGGTGGGTGTATTACCACTCTTCTCTGACCATTAGTCACTCCTTGCTTAATTGGGCTGGTTACCACTCTCCGCTTACCATTAGTCGCATCCATGGTTGTGTGGATTACCACTCTTCTCTGACCATTATTCACTATATGCAGTGGTAGATTACCTATCTTCACCGACCATTTGTCATTGTCGTGAGGGATTACTTCTCTTCTCTGGTCATTAGTAACCATACAGGGGTGGGTTTCTACTCTCCACTCACCATTAGTTACCGCTAGTGGTCCGAGGATAGCCACCCCCGTGGTGAGCAAGGAGATAACTAGGGTAAGGCGGCGTCCCAGCCTCCTCACCACCGGGGCCCCGAAGAGGTAGCTCGGCAGCTCTACCAACCCTCCGAAAACGGTGTACAGGAAGGGGTCGGCACTAAGGCAGGGGGGCAGAGGAGACAAGGGAGCAGAGGGTGAAGTTATGGAAAGGCATGGACACGGAAAACATTCACTTGCAACGCCCTGCATCCTGTTTACTTGGAATTGAAGAAGCATTTCTGGATCTTATTGAGACGCGTTTCATACAGATAAACGAGGTTTTGGCTCTCTAGAACCACGTTACTGAGCAGTGCACGGACTGCATGCAATAGCGAAGGAAGAGAAGTTGTTATTTGAAAATATTTTCTGTCACTGTAAGTGCCGTCACTTTCTAACAGCAATATATTTGCATTGATGTTAACATTTAACATTTTGTTGCTTCGAACCAAAATGATCTAATATTCGGTGAAATTGGTTGACATTTTTACAACTGTCCCAATGCATCACATCAATTCCAGTATTAACAAATCCAGCAACGCGTGCTATAGGATTGAGTATCGTCTAGAAAGGTACACTGCAGGATACTCCCATTAGTGCTACAGTATTTTCAGCTCACCTGAGGTTGGCGGAGTTCATGGAGATGCCGTAATAGACGAGTGTACAAGACAGCCACACCGCACTCAGCACGACAGTCGTGCGCAGCAAGGAGCCGGTGAACAAAGCACGGCAACTGGAGCACAAACCTGGAGCAATGGAGACTCCCTCATTACAGGAGGTAGTCGGCCCCTTGGAGGAGGAAGACACTCGGTGACTCTGTTGGGAAGAGCGGTCGGAACTTTTCATAAATGTGCATAGTATCGTTCAAGTAGTTTTGGGCACGATACTGTATCTAAACAAGATGAATTTGGACAAAGTAATTGCAAAATGTACCTAGATACAGTACTGTACCCGACCCTGAGTATTTAGATACAGTATCGTACATAACAGTGTATGCAAGTAATCAAGTAATCTGACTGCATCGGGCATATCCTTGAATCATGACTCATCCACTGTTTCCGTTAGAAAACCTTTACACGGCGTAGCATAAGACTCAGAGGAGGCTCGTCTTTTTTAATTTGAACACTTATCATGGGGAGACGTCCCTCACATACCCTCGTGTCGCTCGTCGTCACGTTGTTATAAGACATGAATCGTGTCCTCCACCGTTTCCCTCGGTGTAGCGAATCTATCATCTTATGTAACCCCTCAGTTTTAGATCTTACCATTTGAGCTCCGTCTGGCCGAGTTGCTTTTCCGGAATCCTTGTTCAGTCTCAGACTGTTTTCTTTGCATCAAAAGGATGTTTTGATTCAGGTAGTCTGTAGCTTACTAGGTGAAATCTTACTTAATTTGAATGAACAACCTACGGAATGCCAGTATGCAAGAGGTAGTGAAGCACAGATACTGCCGAAAGTCTCGTCCTCGAATTCACGATTAGATGTGTGCTATTTAATAAAGGAAACTGATCGCCAGATAGTATTCAAACTGAGCATCAGTCACAGTTATTCAATATATTGTATAACAGTGTGTAAGTTGATAAATAGGAGGTCGGAGATGGGAATCCCTAAAGCACATATTTGAATTAGGCCCTAGAAATTGAAATGAAGCGTGGAAACAGAGGAAGAAAGAGCATTTTTTAAATGGGAATCGTCAGAAAGGCAAATAAACCGAATGTATATTGCTTCCTGGAGTTCATATCACAAATCGTAACTTCAATACACCATACCTATTATAATTTATTACTGCATAGCTCATAATCACCTCGTAACTTCAATACACCATAACTATTATAATTTATTACTGCGTAGCTCATAATCACCTCGTAACTTCAATAAACCATAACTATTATTATTTATTACTGCATAGCTCATAATCACCTCGTAACTTCAATACACCATAACTATTATAATTTATTACTGCGTAGCTCATAATCACCTCGTAACTCCAATACACCATACCTATTATAATTTATTACTGCATAGCTCATAATCATCTCACAAACAAGTCGTCGCTCGTGATCTCTCCTTGAAGGATTCTAAGAAGAGAATAAGTTCAATTGTGTAAAACCAATAATTAATGAGAACTATGAATTGATTGGTGATCTTTATTGTAATTGAAAATGTATTGGCTTCAATAAAAAAATGTTATTTGATCTATACCAGGTGAATATTGATTTAATGCGTGCATAAGCAATTGATTGTTGCAAATGACTAAAAGATTTTCTCTTAGGTTTACTATATCATTTACAGTGATGATCTTCCTAGATGACGATCATCCAAATACTATCTCCCAAATTCTCCGAGGTGTATTTAGTTACTGTTCCTTTCCCGGGTATGATCCTCTAAATACTCCGAGGTGTATTTAGTTACTGCTCCTTTCCCAGGTATGATCCTCCAAATACTCCGAGGTGTATTTAATTACTGTTCCTTTCCCAGGCATGATCCTCTAAATATTCCGAGGTGTATTTAGTTACTGTTCCTTTCCCAGGTATGATCCTTTAAATAATCCGAGGTGTATTTAATTACTGTTCCTTTCCCAGGTATGATCCTCCAAATACTCCAAGGTGTATTTAATTACTGTTCCTTTCCCAGGTATGATCCTCTAAATACTCCGAGGTGCATTTAATTACTGTTCCGTTCCCAGGTATGATTCTCCTAATACTCAGAGGTGTATTTAATTACTGTTCCTTTCCCAGGTATGATCCTCCAAATACTCCGAGGTGTATTTAGTTACTCTTCCTTTCCCAGGTATGATCCTCCAAGTACTCCGAGGTGTATTTAGTTACTGTTCCTTTCCCAGGTATAATCCTCCAAATACTCTGAGGTGTATTTAGTTACTTTTCCTTTCCCAGGTATGATCCTCCAAATACTCCGAGGTGTATTTAGTTACTGTTCCTTGCCCAGGTATGATCCTCCAAATACTCCGAGGTGTATTTAGTTACTGTTCCTTACCCCGATATGGATTTCCAAATAATCTAAAGAGGTATTCAAACAGGTTTCCTGCCTAGGTATCTGATCATACAAATATTCCGAAGATGTATTCAAACCTGTTCCTTTCCCTGTTATCATCTTTCTCTATTCTTTACAGCAAGAGGGAACTCATGGCTAGTGCTTGATGAATAGGAGAAGCTTTTCGTATTTGAAACAAAAGGAATTTGTGTGGCTACCATAAAGAGTTGTTGGACGCTGCTGGAGAAAGGATACTTTGAATTGGTCATGACAACAACTCGACTGCAGGTGGACGTGTTGTGTATTGAAGTGCTTCAATAAAAGAGATGTTGACGAACAATCAATATGTAAGGGATTATTTTTACATAAATGACAAGACGTGTTAGATTGGAATTATCACATTTATACTATATGTAGAAAAAACACAAGTTTTTTAAGATCACCTTTCACTTTGCTTTTCTTACGTATTCAAACTTCAAATTACTTCAAATTCCTACAGGCTCATGCAAATCCGCATTAAGAAGTGAATTAACCACATGTAAATGTCGGAATTAAATAAAATGCTAACTAACTTATTCAACTTAGAAGAAATAATGAAACCACAGTACTCTGAATATGGATGGGAAATGCATATTTATGATTACTTCTCATCTGTTTCCATCTCCGACCATTCCACCTCTCCACTACCCGTCATCTTCCGCGCCATTGGCGAGGAGTCAATGCGATGCTCCTGTTCCTTCCGCTCCGTGATCTTCTCTGACCTTACCTCCTTTACTGTGGCACAGCTTCTCCCCTACCACTCCTTCCCTCATATCATTACTCCTATTTCATCTATCCTCTACGCCTAACTTTTCTCCTCTCCTACCACTCCTATCGTTCCCCCCTCCCAGCTACCGTCCCTCACCCCGGCCTGTATCTCAGCAATGGTGGCCGCCAGCCAGGCAGCGTCCAGCGGCGGCTGCCTGTTCCAGCGCGCCGCCCTCTGCAGCTCCTCCGCCGCCGCTGCACCCCGCCCCTTCTGGACCAGCCAACGGGGGGACTCAGGGAGCAGGCTGGGAGGGAAAAAGGGGGCTGGGTGATGAGTTGGGCAACATAGTCTGGGACGAGAGAGGTTTGAAAAGGTGAGTGAGATCAGCCAGAAGGGATTGGAGAGAGTAGCAGGGTGTCCCGGACCGAAAACGTGGGGAAGGATGTGGATATTTGAAAAAAAGATTGAATCTAGTGTAGATGAGAACTAGAATGGAATATTTAGAAGGATAGTCAAAAACAGATTGCCTCCTTTGTATTGATATTGGAGAATAAGATATTTCGTCCATGTGTTGCGGAAGAAATCGAAAAAAGGTTTTGTCATACGGCTTGCATTCAGTCCTTCTGATTAATGTTTCTTTGTTGGAAAGATAAATATTTTGTGTAATACAATAAAAATGTGCATGGAGGCTGTGTCATCCTGTGTGTTTGGTTGTAATAAAACATTCAAAGAAGTCAGACGATCTCATGTAAATGTCTTTCAAAATGTCTTGACGTGGCCGCGCTGTGGATAGTGGAATGTTGCAGAGCCGGAAAGGCAGATATTGATAATGTTTGCGTTTGATCAATTCAGTTCACTCTGATTCGATAAGAGAAAGACCTAAAGTGTGAATCACTGATTTCGTTAGTATCAGCAAACTCGAATGTACTGAAGGAGGACGCTTTAGTAAACATTCTTCTACCCTCTTCCCGAAGACACACCATTGTCCCAGCGTCAACAAAATAGTGCCTCTCAAACTATTCGTCATTTCAAGTGCAAAATGACATTTATAAAATTAATATGGTTTGCGCTGCAACATTTTTTTATAGACATATGACTTAGAAAGTGTAAATATGATGGGTGACCATAAGGTTTTCACTCATCGGCTGCTTAACAAATACGAGATACAGACACTCTTTCAAGCTGCAATCTAGCAATCACATAATCATTTGGAAGAATATTGCGTGCAAAGTGACGTGCAGCAAAATACTTTGAACCAAAACAGTTTCAAGAGGTGTGAAGTTGGCCCTATATCTCCCATTGTTAACGCCCCGGCGTTCATTAACGATGACTTCTATTTCTGCTATTTATTTACATATGTATAATTGTTGAAAAACATATGAATTTTTAAAATACGTTTTCGCATGATCACTGGTTCACTAAAAATCATGTTTGTTCAAACAAACTTCCTCCTTATGTTATTGTCTTTATTAACGATGGAAAATTACTGTACCTGTTAAATATCCACTAAAAATACAAGCATATACTTGAAATTAGTAGTTGATTGACGGGATGCACAATCAAGCAAACTAGTTGAAACAAAATCTAACTGAGAGTTATTATTATCTCTGTGTGAGGTGACGTCCAAGAAAATTGAAGTTAGGAAGATTTCTAGACTGAAGAAGGCTTCTCCATCTTTTTTAGTCTAGAAATCCTCCTAATTGTACAATTCTTTGATTTGAGAACTGACAGCTGAAGAAGCGATGAGTTCATTTGCTCCTGAAGAATGAAATACACTGGTGTATAATACATATTACGTTGATGCTGCGCGTGAAAGATGCAGATACAGATACAGACGCAAGGCCAAATACCTCAGAAGAGGGTGTCCGACGGCGAGCCGCACCTCGCATTTCTCTCATGCAATCATGCAAGCCGTTCAGCAACACACTCTTCGGGTCAGGAGTTAGGTCCATGAACAGGTTCAGCAGCACGGCTCGACAGCTATTATTGGTTTACCCCTTAATCGTATAAATGTGTGCCTGCCAGTGTCAAAGTTCTGCAAGACTGTAACCCACGTGTAAAGGAAGAAGAAAGAAATAACCAATCAGGCCTCGAGGGGCATTAAAATCCATTTGTTCTCAAAGAGTATGTCTAAGTCTTCTCATTCACATTTCATCATTAATGTGCGTCGATGACCCTGAGTTAAAGTTATGCTTCAGACTTGCTGTATCAATCCAATCCAGAATGAGGATTGGTCGTTTGCATTGGAAAAATACAGAGGAAATAAATCATTACATCGCTGTGTTGCTATTTTCTATAGAATATGGGCATTTAATGCCAAAGCTGCACACGGTTATAGCGCACGTGCAAGCTTGCAATATGAATTGACTGTTAATACACAGCTAATGGGGCAAGTGACTTACATGTCGAACAAAGATAAATTGAGACCTGAAGTGGTATAATATCCCAGTGGTAGAAATCCTGACAAATAGATCATATGAGACGATGAACTCAATGGGTTTGTGGGCTATGGAGAAGCAAACCAACGGAGAATTTGTTTCACAGCAGACAAAAATTAGGAGAATACAATATACAATGTAATATGCAGCGAGTACCGTATCAATACACGTTGCATTATATGTTTATACCAATAAATATATGACAGTGAGAATGAAAATGAATATCTTCGATCATTCATGTTTCCAGTTCTCCTGAAAAGTAGCCAGTGTACTTTGAGCAAAGTCAGATAACATGACATCAAAAGCATCAACGTTGCAAGTTTGCTGGTTCCTCCATAGTGCCATCGCAGTAATTGGACACCGAGAAAAGAAGAATCGGTGTACATTAAGCAGCGCCACCTGGAGGAACAAGGTGAATGATATTGGACGAGGCAGACAAAGAAAGAAGGCATTGCGTTTGATTGTGACGGTATGTAAAGATGATTCCTAAAATAGAATGAACATGTGATATCAGAAGTCAATTCCATTTAGAAACTACGAACGTATAAATCATATAATATGTTATTCGTAAATAAATAACTTCGTATGGTCTGCATGATCGGAAAGTTTTTAACAGAAGACGTCGGAGAAATGTTAACATTATTTTCACATATTGAGGAACGCATTGATATAAAATTGTTTACCTCCAGTAGATGATGTAGCTATGTTAAAGACAACAGCTGTTGCCTTTACCACTAGCATCTACACCATGATTTATACCATAATGTCAAAAGGCCAAATTGAGTGTATTTTTAATAAACGATATGCTGACAAAATTAACATTTGAAATTACAATTTCTTATTCCTACGAAAACTGTTTGGTATTCCTGTGCTATATTTTAATGGTATCAAATCGTATGAACAAACATTGGGCTAGTTGTAGACGACATGGTAGGAATTCTTAATTTTGAAAAATAGCCTAAGCACATTGGGTAGTGAGAGATGTTTCGGCATGTGAGCCAAGGAACCACGGCCATGGGCGCATCTAATCTGGCCATCATTAACGCTTGGCTTGAATGTCTAGGTGAGCCAAGGAACCACGGCCATGGGCGCCTCTAATCCGGCCATCATTAACGTTTGGCTTTCGCGAGAGCTGAAACAAAATTAAAATAAACGTTTTTTTATAACTCAATGTTGAAAGCTACCATCGTAACAAAATTGAAAATGTGATTTGAGGAATCCTCCTCGCTTCACGTAGCAATTGCAAACCGTACGTGAATTTTTAAATGTATATATTATATAGTATGATTGTTATTTATTAAATCAGTATTCATCAACACTAAAATTACGCTGAATTATACGTCTCCATGACGGTGGCTCTTGAAGGAAATGGGATCGTGTTGAAGCGGTATGGTAGACTTGCAAACGGTGAATCTATTTTTTTCCGTTTTCCGTTTATAAAAGCCTATTGAATTTCAGAGGCATTGAATAAATCACATAAATCACTACCCCATTATATGCGAGGTGGGACATTATACTACCCCATTATATGAGTGGTGGGACATTATACTACCCCATTATATGAGTGGTGGGATATTATACTACCCCATTATATGTGAGGTGGGACATTATACTACCCCATTATATGCGAGGTGGAACATTATACTACCCCATTATATGCGAGGTGGGACATTATACTACCCCATTATATGCAAGGTGGGACATTGTACTATCCCATTATATGCGAGGTGCTGTATGTTCGTGGCAACACGATGAAACAGCTGTATGTTCGTGGCAACATGATGAAACAGCTGCATGTTCGTGGCAACACAATGAAACAGCTGTATGTTCGTGGCCACACGATGAAACAGCTGCATGTTCGTGGCAACACGATGAAGGAGCTGTATGTTCGTGGCCACACGATGAAACAGCTGTATGTTCGTGGCCACACGATGAAGGAGCTGTATGTTCGTGGCAACACGATGAAACAACTGCATGTTCAGCAAGGAAAGAAAGATGCGTCCCTACAATTCATATCCTAATTACTCAGTTACAAGTTGTGATGAACTCCTCAAAGTTTCATACGGCTGCTGATTTCATGCTCTTATCTTCTCATTATTCGTTATCCTAGATTTTCTGCGCATGCTTGTGTATAAATATACTGGAAAAAAATAATGACGTACCGTTTGTGTATGAACAAACTTTTTTTTTCATTTTTATTTTTTATTGTACAATTCAGTACTTCAATAAAGACTGATATTATAATTATACGAATAATTAATAATAATAAAACAATATAAGCATTATTCATAATACGAATTACTATTTTTATTATTAATATTATATGGTTTTTGATTAGTAAAGTATCTGTTTATCATTGCTATTATAGAACACGGAGTTATGAAGTACGGATAACTGATTATTTCATCACACATGAATATACAGACAAATTCATCAAAAAAACTGTCAAATACAGCACGGTCCCTCATTACCCGTCCCCATCGAAGCCTGTTACATACTCCCCTCCCCTCCCTGCTAGAGTTATGGGGCGCAGCCGCCCCATAACTCTACGGTGTCTGTAGCAGGGAAATTGCAGTGGCCTAAATTACATGCCTCCCGCTCGCTCACATGAATTCAGAGACTTTACAACTGCCGGCCCGGCCTAGGCCTACGGTAGGCTTAGGGGATGCTGTTCAATAGCGCTGATCATTGGACCGGGAACAGGAAATAAGGACGGCAACAGCAGAAGGGTTCGTTGTGGTGTTGCCGTACAGTGAGCAAGTGTGGGAGACGAGGCGTCATCTATTATAATTTTAGGTAATATCAAATGAAAATGCATTACATGAAGACGCGTGGTCAGTCATTCCTGTTGATTAGTTTCCTTTGGGTTGTATAGCTGTCTAGAAATAATAATGGAAGTGTCACCAAATAAATTCCAAAAGGTTTTTTGACTTTTTTTCCTGATTTTTATTAAAATATTATGCCTCAACTGGTGACGGTTTCCTTAGATATTCTTATAGAAAACGAAGCAGCTGTCAGAACAGGAGTTGATTAACTGCAACTGAAACTATTACGCTGCCAGAACATCCCAGGCACCAGCACTTTTCGACAGCTGTTTATTGAAAAATTCTCTGGCACTGCTTGCAGGTGTTTCATCTTGATTTGCCCTTTAATGGCATTCCTACCAAAACAAGTGTGTAGTTAAGACTCAAAACTAGGGACTAGGTTCGGGAAAAACAGGCTACGAGTGAAAACGAGCCTGTGATAGAAGCTTACATGATACGTGCACGACAGGAACACCTGTTTCATTTCACTGCATCCTGATGAACATTTACGATATAGTTATTCATAATGGTAAAAATGAAAATAATATTAATGAAACGGAAACTTATTATTTAATACAAATACTACAATTAAAAATGACAAATACCATATAAATGACATAAACGAATAGTAATGTTAATACTAATGATAATATCAATAACATGTGATTGAAATCATGGACACAAAATTGAATATAATGTAAGAATACAGATATTTCTGAAATGACCGACGCGCAATCAAACTGTTGTCAAGCCCAAAGTCAGCGACGCTGTGCTGTGATAACGAGTCAGCGATGCTGTGCTGTGATAACGTATCAGCAACGCTGTGCTGTGATAACGAGTCAGCGACGCTGTGCTGTGATAACGAGTCCGCGACGCTGTGCTGTGATAACGAGACAGCGACGCTGTGCTGAGATAACGAGTCAACAACGCTGTGCTGTGATAACGAGACAGCGACGCTGTGCTGAGATAACGAGTCAGCGACGCTGTGCTGTGCTAACGAGTCAGCGACACTGTGATGTGCTAACGAGTCAGCGACGCTGTGCTGTGATAACGAGTCAGCGACGCTGTGCTATGCTAACGAGTCAGCGACGCTGTGCTGTGATAACGAG
>SDVV010008248.1:0-17306 GCA_016164225.1 Gammarus roeselii | reverse complement strand
GATTATTGTTACCAATACCCGGTATATCCCGGTCGGAATGATCGTATCGAGATGCAAATATTACCAGTCTGTCTGCACTGCAATGTTAATGGTAGAAAATGTTCCCATCCGACATGTAAATTATCGGTAGCTAAAGTTGACTAGCGAAAATTATCATTACATTGTTACCTATATTTAAATTACCATAAAGTAATTAACGATTGCTGTTGCCGGTGATAGTACGATTATTGTTACCATTAATAAAATAATTAGTATCAACAACTTGAATTGTGAAGAGAGCCGTGTCAAGCTTCTTTCTTATAATAATAATAATATCGACAACTTCTGTGTAAACCGTGACTTTCTCACGTTATACGATTCCCGTATCCCTTTGTGAGCCGAGGGCATTTTAAACGCATTCATGTATTTAGAGCCAACTAACGCATCTTACAAGTTGTTCCAAGTCCGCGAGATTGCGATCGGGAAAGAGTGTAACGCAATAGTCGTAGCGAAACGTTTTCTCACGACTTTTGCCCCATTGTACGAATATGGCGGCCCATGTAGTAGTAGCAGTATTAGTAGAGGTAGGCCTGGGACGGAGTGAAACGCTCATTCTAGCAGTACTCCAAATTGAATTTGCAGTACAACTACACCAGCCTATTTGAGGTGAGAATCGTTCATGGGCTGCCGGATGCTGAAAACACCATCGGAGGTTGTTGTCACCTTGACGGCAATAGTTCTAACGGCACATTTTCTTAGTATGGAGTGGATTAGTCTCCCAGTGTTTGTCGCAACGGTGTATAAATGTGATCGCCTTAAAACGGTTAACCACAACACGTAATAAACGGTTCTAAATTATGGATATCATGATTCGAATCATAATTAGATAAAATCTTGATTGAAACGAAGTTTTCGGTGACTGATGTTCTGAATTGCTTTATCTGCAGTTTTTGTTCATTATTTCTGTTCCTTGGCTTATAATCTTGCTCAAAGTGGCCCTCTAGTGAATGTTTCTATTAAAACTGACCTCTGAGTCGTCTTCTTTCAGGTGGTGTTAGTTTAAGTTCATCGAGTCCTTACGGGTACGTTTTATTTCCTAATTCCAGAATCATTTTTGTTGCTTGGTGGTGAACACGATCAATTTTTTTTAATATCAATTTCTAGTTGAGGGGACCGGGATTGTACTCCCTGGACTTGTAGTAAAAGTTACTGGATATATAGCCAAGGACTCTATTGACTTTTTTGTAGCTAGCTTCCCCTTGGTTCTTCCACTTGAGATCTTTGAATCCTAATATTTTAAGGTCTCGTTGTTGGTCAACTTTAGTCATATGTTGGTCTGCCACTACGTAAGCCGAAATTTGTTTATGTGATCCAATTTGCATAACAGTGCATCTTTCAATCTTAAAGCAAATATGCCACTTATCAGACCAATCCATTAGTTTTATAATATTTCATTGGATAGTTATGCGATCTTGCTCACAGTCCATTTTGTGACAGAGTTTGGTGTCGTCAGCAAATTTTGATAATTTGCTAACCATGACGGTGTCAAGGTCAATTATATCGATTATAAGGAGAAGGTGTCAAAGAACACTGTCCTGGGGTACTCGTGATGTTACCGTAGCCCACTGACTTTTTCCCAGTGAGATACAGACCCGTTGCTTGCAGCCTGTGAGCCGATTTCGCACCCATTTGGCTACTTTTCCAGTTAGGCCCAGCGCCTCTACTTTTAAAAGCAGGCGTTCATGAGAGACCTTATTGATCGCTTTTTGAAAGTCAAGATAAATATGATCGACAGTTTTAGTTTCACCGCATATCTCAGTGACCTTAGTGAAAAAATCCAGAAGATTAAACAGGCAGCTAAGTTGGCTTCTGAAGCCCTGTCGGGTTTCCTTGATGAGGGGGTTCCTCTCGAAATGGCATGTTATGCTTGTTTTTACCAATCTTTCCATGTTTCCTGATTCTTGCTTACTACCTTTCTCGAATTTGGCTGTAATGTTTGCTGTTTTCAAATATTTTGGAGTATTTCCAGTAGTCGTGGACCTGTTAATTACCTCTGAAAGTGGACAACTTAAGATTTCGGAGAGGTTCCGTAACATTCTCGGATGCGAGTTATCTGATCGTGAAGATTAGTAAATATTTAGTTTGCTGAGTTGATCCTCTACTTCACCAACGAGGACGTGAATACTTTCCACCGATTGCACTTCTCCAGGCAGTTCGACTTCTGGATGATTATTAATATTGTCATCTGTGTAGACGGTTACGATGTATTCGTTGAATATCAAGACATGTCTGCATCGGATGATTTTAGATCACCTGCACTATTTCGTAGAGGGCCATAGCTGTGGCGAACAACACGTCTCTCGTTCACATATGTAGAAAATCCTTTTGGGTTGCGTTTGGTTGATTTAGCAACAATTTTTCCCTTGTTTCTCTTGGCGCTCCTGACAACTCTCCTCACTCTTCTACGGTATGAGATTTATTGTATATCACGAGAATGTTTTTCAATCATTAGTCTATAGAGGTATTCAAAAAAAGCAGTACCCACTGAGGTATTTTAGTTAGATCGTGAACAACTTGTTACTCAAAAAACATGTTAATACATACGTTGATCGTAGACGATCAGCAGAAGCTATTCATATTTGAATAATGTGAACCGATTTTAAATATACAAGCAATGCCTGATCATTTTATTTTGATAATCATAACTTCATAGCTGTTGAAATTGGTTTCTACAAACACTGCCATCGAGTAAATGAATAACAAAATTCCAAATTCATCTCATCTTGCTGGGGATATTATGCAGAATCAGGCCCATTTGTGCGTAATACATCCGTCTCTCTCCATTAACGATCTCCACTGAGTGTTTGCGAATTTGATATTACCCTCCCATCATTACTCATTCTTTAGATGTGACAAAAAATATATTATCATCAAAAGGATCTGTTATGAAATTCAGAATAAATTACTTTTTAGCGTTCCCTGTTAATTATCACAAGAACTAAAACAGTATTCAAAATCACACAACGAAAATCAGAAGAAATCCTAAATTTGCGCCCATTTCAAACAAGGATTTATGGGTTCCCATAGAGGGCTCGCTTCGTGTCATTTATTCCGTACTCCAAGTTCACTGTGCAACAGATTGAAATGTTGATATATAGTTGCTACAGTACAACTTCTTATTAATTTTGCCCATCGTGCACACACTTGGACTCGTCGCATGTCGATTATCAATTTGCAGCAATGAATCAGATTGCTGTTCCTAGTAAATCTGCGCCTGGTGTCATTATTGGAATAACACGCGGATATGCTGAAATGTATCATAGTGTGCATGAATTATTCTTTTATTTTCGAGGCAAAATTGCACACATTTTTTTAATTCCCAGGGAAACTTGGTGTATTTTATTTATTTTCCTGCATAGTGTAATTTTGCTTAACGGTCCTTCGAGTACTTCTTGTTAACTATTATTTGTTAATACAAGGTGTAGTCGTGTCATTTTAGATCGCAGTTCTCAGTAGAAGACAAGCGAGTGTCTCACATATGATCTTCATAGCAGCTTGCTTAGGCGTGAACCGCTAAATCTACATTTATGCGGCACGAATTCATAAAATTAATTTGAAATAGACACAGTATGATTTTGTAGTCACATAACACACTAAATGCATCTACAATGATACTTGGGGACTTGTGTATCATACGATTGCGCATTACATACATGATGAGGGACAATTGTTTCGGCGAATGCATTAATCAAGTAATCGAAATTCCGAAAGCTTTGTTTAAAAAAAAACTTTCTTAGAGTTTCGCGGGCACCAAATGAGACTTGCTGGTACACGTTTATTTGGCCTCCCGAACGACCCCCGAACTGCCCCCTCTTCAATGTGGACATGGGATTTTTTGGGAAGCTCAGCAAAATTTCGATGTTCAATTCGTTGCCCATTTCTTCCTTTCTGAAGCCTAGATAAAAAGTCTAAAAACGTACAGAGAGTTAGCGTCTACAAACATGTGTAGTGTATCCCAAATTGACCTAGATAATAATTATCTACAACATCTTCTATGGTTGACTTTGCAGAGTAAACTTTTCAAACCTCAAATTACCATGAAATGACATCGATTAACTGAGCTAAAATGCGTGTCTCCTTTTGAATCTCGGTTGGTCTACTATTGTAAATACTTCAGTTTAAATATATGTACGGCCTTGTGACATTGTATTGAAAAGAATCAATATTTCTGTCGCCGATGGTCGTGCAATTTTCATAAGAGATCTTCGAGTAATTCATTCCCAGAGGCTTAAAGTCGACTATGGTCATGTGCCTGAACCTAGTTAAAAGTTCTGTTGCATTGAATATTTGCATTAATTATATATACGGTAACGTTTTTTCCACTAAAATTTGCAGTTTCGGTAACACGTAGTACAATAAAATCAAATATTCCTTTAAAAACCTACATCAATTATTTGCAATACCTACTACCTTTCAGTGATCTAAAAATTATTTATCTACGCCGTCGTTAAACAAACACCTTGAAAATGGGTTAAAAATGGTATGACGGATAAAAAAGCCCTAACAGCAAAATATTAATAACGGTATTTATCAAGTTCACAAGCTACTGACAAACGCCTGTACCTTATTCAACCACCTAATAATTGTACGATTACCTGATATAATAGCGATGAATAACCTCGTTGCGCATTAACAAGTAGCTGCATAATGTATCAATGTTAGGCAAAATTTAATAACAATAAAACAAAATAGGATCCAACGAATTGCACCTGAAGAATCCTATCCTAATTGAGAACTCAGTATTGGGTTCAAAGAGAGTCAACACTTTTTGATACAGTTAAAAGCATCGTGTTTCCGGAAATCGTTTGCTGTTTATATCATTTACCTACAAGTGATCAGATTATTTGATTGAAAAAAATCTGTGAATAAACACCGACATTTATAAATAGTTGCTCCTCATTCGCAATATATTATTCATACTGGAATAAAGTCCTATGATTGCAAAGGAATGAATGACTCAGTTGGATGTTACCCTTGCTTTGTTAATAAATTTATGTTAAGTCCATCTGTTAAACATCAAAGCAAATAGAAAGATTTTATTCAGTGACATTTCTAATCTGTACTTGACGCAAAGGCATTCAATCGAATAATTTCCATGAAATAATGCCATTTCCTTCTGAACGTATTATTTTGCAAACTATCATTATTTTTCTTACCATAAAGCGCTCTAGAACGTTGGCACAAGTAATTATTTCACTCATCAAAAGAATGCAAAATATGAGAACATTCAAGGAGTATCCACGCTGACGCAGTATCCACACTGACGCGTTCTAATTTAATGGAGTCTTCTTGATATTCTTCATTTTTAAATATGGAATAAAACACACGGAGACTAGGTTTGCATGCCCCGAAGCTCATATTGGTGATGTTGATCTCACTGCTTTGAGTAAATCTTACTGATCTTGATATCCGTGACATCTGCCATATATAATTTTCCTTGTAAATGCTCAAAGCAGAAAGGTAAAAACGGGAAGACTACATTCTAGAAAAAAATGTATTATTTGAACTGCATCATTTTGAATGTTTCATCGATAAAACTCATATTTATAATGAAAAATAGTAATGCCTCGATTCCTTGAATAAGATTTAGGTTTGAGCTAAGATGCCCGAAAGAAATATCGACGTAGCATTTTCTGTCCAAGAAAATTTATCCTTATTGAAGAACATCCAGTGACTATGAGTTTCTAATTGTTGCACACTGAACGATCAATGTTTCTAGACTATAAAAATTGTTTCTACCTTAAAAAGGAGTTTCCACTTTTTCCCCTTGTACACAAATTCATTGATAAATTTGAAATGCAGAAACTATATTAGTAATATCGTAAATATAAATATTGGAACTAACCGTTGCTGATCCATTTCGGACATTAGTTCAATCTGAACAATTTAGTCGTATTGGCATAATATTCGTACAGCACGGTTTACTTTTTTGTGATTAACTAACACTCCAATCATTAACGTTCCCAACGGAGGCAAGACTGATTTGGCATATTTACAAATGATGCCGTCTTTTGGTAGTATTTTTGGTAACCTTTGACAACTATACAGAGAAGAGGAAGAAAGTAACACGTGTGTTGAGGAGAGCCAAAGGGGTCGCTGATGCCAGGTAGGGCAGACGGTTGTGCCAGAATTTTGAGGTGAACAAAAAAATGTTCTGGAAAGAGGTGAAGAGGGTGAGGAAGAGGGAGACCGGAAAGGAGGAGGCGGTGATGGGTGGAAAAAGCCAGTTTTTGACTGAAAGTTGTGTTGTACGGAAACGATGGGCTGAGTATTTTGATGAGTTGTTGAATGTCGAGGATGACTGAGAGGAAAACATTATTATTGTGGGTGGTGATGCACACATGCCAATTTTTGGAGGGAGACTTGTTGCGGACATTTCTAGGGGAGAAGTGCAGGAGGCGGTAGAGGTGATGAAAGCAAGGGCCCGGCTTGGATGACCTAGCGTCCGAGGACCTGAGAAAGGGTAGAGTAGCGATTTTCGAATAGCTGGTGAGGTTCGTGAATTTGTGTATTGTAGAGGTCGTGGTGCCGATTGAGTGGTGCAGCGCTTGCATTATTCCGCTGTACAAGGAAAAATGAGATAAACATGAGTGCTGTAACTCAGTAGGTATCAGTTTATTATGTGTGGTCGGTAAGTTGTACGGGCGAGTACTAATCAAAAGGTATACAGACTGTGTGGATGGCGCAATTGGAGACTAACAGTGTGGCTTTAGGAGTGGTAGAGGGTGTGCCGATCAGATTTTTGCAGGAAGACAAGTCTGTGATTAGTAGCTTGCGAAGGGAGCGGATGTGTTCTGTGTCTTTGTGGATTCGGAAAGGCCTAAGAAGGTGCTGACAGGGAAGGGCTGTGGAGGGTGTTGCGTTTGTATGGAGTGGGTGGAAATCTAATAAAAGAAGTTCAGAGTATTTTTGTTGACTGCAGAGAATGTGTCAGAGTGGAGAGCGAGTTGAGTGATTGGCTTACCGTGAAAAGGGGTCTGAGAAAAGGTTGCTTTATTGCTCCCTGGCTTTTCAATCTTTACATGGATGGAGTGGTCAGGGAGCTGAACGCTAGTGTATTGGGTCGTGGCTTGGAGCTGTTGAAAACAAATAGGTGGAGTTGGCAGTTAAACCGTTACTGTTTGCGGATGATACGGCACTGGTGGTGGATTCAGAGGAGAAGCAGTGTAGACTCGTATCTGATTTTGGTGGTGTCCACCATTATCTCTCCTAAATGGACAGTTATTGAAGAAAGTTCAGTGTTTTAAGTATCTGGGCTCCCATGTAGAGAGGATTGAACTAGTGGAAGCTGAAGTACAGTCGCGAGTGAAGGCAGCGAGTAAAGAGTTGGGTGCACTGAAGAGTCATGCGAGTTTCCGTGTTGTGAGGGTCTTGGCAGCCGAGCTCCACAGGCTTAGGAGAATTATTTCTACCAGCATGTAGATTGAACGTTAAAACTTTTCAAGAGGAACCATAAAGTTCCCATCAACAATATGGATAATATCAAGTGAGCTGAAATGGAGGATGCATCATACAATCAATGAAATATGCGAACATCATCAGTCGTGATCTTCTGCGTAGTCTAACCGCCATATATTGTGTCGTTCGCGCGTACGTGCTCTCATGGAAACATCTCCCTGACGAAGTTCCAGCCCGCGTTCACCTCAGCTTTATTTTCTGCTAGTAAAATGTGTGGAGGAGATTCTACATCCCCCGACGTCGATCTATCTTATCTCTCAAATTAAACACGTGCGGCAGATGAAAAATCATAATCGCAGCTGTAACATACGAAAATAGATCCTTCATATTATTGAAAAAACTTCAACTCGCGCTCGAAAACTCGACGTAGGAATGCCAAAGCAGAATGTCACACTCTCGACCCCTTGTGAGTAAGCCTAAGTGAAGACAGGATACCCTGAACCACTGCCCTAGCCCTCCACTCCGTTGCATTTCTTGTCTCTCACCGTATGCCGCGGCTCTTCAAAACAGACAGAGGCTTCAAACCGATCAGGCAAAAAATTCCTTCGATAACCTAGTTCGCGACAGGGCGTGAAAGCTACACCTGAGATATATTGTCGTAATTATTTTTACTTTATTGGAAGCCGTTCGGCAACCAGCAGCACAATAAAATTCTTTGTGGTACTTTTGATTGCAACATCAAAAGTTGGGTGCATAACAATCGCGTCACTCTGCACTCTGCCATAAATCCTGCTCGTCATCTCCTGCACCTCACCCGCTCGTTAGTGGGATTTTCTCCGCTGTTATAGGGACCATCTCCTGCACCCCGCCCGCTCGTTGGTGGGACTCTCTCCACCCGATGGAGGGACCATCTACTGCACCCCGCCCGTCGTTAGTGAGACTCTCTCTGCCTTTTGAAGGGACCATCTCCTGCACCCCGCCCGCTCGTTGATGGTACTCGCTCCGCCCGTTGTAGGGACCATCTCCTGCTCCCTGCCTGCTCGTTAGTGGGACTCTCTCCGCTCGTTGAAGGAACCATCTACTGCACCCCGCCCAATTTTAGTGTGACATCTTCGCCCGCTGGAAGGACCATCTCCTGCACCCCACTCGCTCGTTAGTGGGACGAATCTCTCCGCCCGTTGGAGGGCCAATCTCTTACACCCCGCCCGCTCGTCAGTGGTACTCTCTCCGACCGTTGGATGGACCATCTCCTGCACACCACCCGCTTGTTAGGGGACTCTCTCCGCCTTTTGTAGGGACCATCTCCTACACCCCGCCCGCCCGTTCAGCCCACTCCGCCCGTTGGAGATACCATTTCCTCCACCCCACCCGCCTGTTAGCGAGACCATCTCCACCCTTTGGAGGCACAATCTCCGGCACCCCGCCCGCCCGTTAGTGAGACCCTCTCCACCCGTTGGAGGGACCTTCTCCTGCACCCCGCCCGCCCGTTAGTGGGATCCTCTCCATTCGTTGGAGGGACATTCTCCTACACCCTGCCCGCCCGGTAATGGGACCCTCTCCCCACGTTGGAAGGACCATCTCCTGCACCCGCCCGCCCGTTAGTGGAACCCTCTCCACCCGTTGGAGGGATCATCTCCTGTACCCCGCCTGCCCATTAGGGGGAGCCCCTCCACTCGTTAGAGGCATAATTTCCTGCACCGCATCCGCCCGCGAGCAAGTGGGACTCTTTCCGCCCGCTGGAGAGACCATCTTCTGCACCCCGCCCGTTTGTTAGTAGGACCATCTCCCGTAGGAGGGACCCTTCGATACAGATGAGCAACAACGATAGAGTCGTCATCTTCTTGCTGGTGATTGTTCCTTTCAGCACAAAAACAACACCCCAACCAGTTTTGATTTGCGCAATTACAGCTAACTATTCTCTTGTGCAAACAGTAAGAGAATACCTTTCACTTGTTTGGAAATGTTTATATATTTTCTACTTTCTTTTCAAGTCAAGTACTCCAATCTGTATCGTCAGTCAATAACGATATTCATCTTTTGTGGATACATGAGTCCTACTCTCATGCCTGAAAGAATATTCTCCATATTAAATAAGTTTTTGTAGGTGTACAATTAATCGGATTTAAAAATTATTTCTATCAGTCGATTTCCTTTTAACACTAGCAGAATATATTTATCAGAATGTTCGGCACAAGTTTATATAATTTCCTCTTATATTTCATAAACTAGGATTTGATTTATTTGGGCATTACATTCAGGACAATTTATCAAGGTTATTTTTTCCATGTGCTTCAATTCTTTCCAGATTTATATTATGTGCTTATTCGTTTTTTACCTTTTTCAAGTGTGTTCTCATGATCATTTTCTTGTGTAATTTATTTAGGTCACATTAAAATTGACTTTTGTAGCTATTACCCAGGTACAATCAGCTATAATTCATGTACAATCAAAACCAAGGCTGCCATTTTTTCCGATTATTTCTATAATACTTTTGGAACCCATCTGTGGTGGCAAATTTCCATTGTCCACCCAACGTAAAAAGTTTTCAAATTTGAATGCGGTCATTGGTTGGAAAACCTAGTTGCACTTACAGCGCACAAGTTAATGATCACAGGCTAACCGCATGTGTTAGTTACTCAGCTGAATATAAGACTGTCTCAGTGTATTTTTTTTTCGCTGTAAAGGATCTGTTCTTTCATAGGCATAACGATTTCGGCATTCCTCTTGTTTGAACGATTTCATGCATATCTATGTTTCAACATTTCTTCATGTGCCATCCCTTTCGATAAACGAGCACCTACCATCACCTGCCATAAACGAGCACCTTCTCGCACTTGTAATCTTTATGCAATTGCTACAAGAAGAACGGCCTGAGGTTTTCAGAAGTTCGTCTGATTCCTCGTACCATGTAGAAGCTAATGACCAACCTTATACTTGTCAAATTTTCACTAACAGAAATTACGTAAATGTGAATATCTGAAGTAGGTGTCCCGACTTTTGCTGCCGACTGTACCTTCTAGCATTTATGAGCACTGCACTAGTATTAATTAATAATTCCATCTGAGTGTTAATCTTTCAAGTTGATACAATTGTCAGCTACTCTAATTTAGCTTACAGTTAGGCAGCACGTCATTTGCCTAATCGGGTCCAACACAGAGCTGTAATGTGAACAAACACACAAACAAACCTGCAAATAGGCTCTCATGATTTTGTTAATCTCAAATCTTTTTGTGTTTTGATTTGGCCCTCATTCTTCCTGGATTTGTTGGTCATATTACAAAGATTTTTTTCTGAATTGTCTTGGTAAATATGTTCTCAAAATTTTGTTTGTATTACAAGAAATCTTACAATTGTTTCTGTGAGTAGGTTTCACAATTTTGTCTGTTCCGATTTTTAGCTAGTTATTTGTCCCTCTTTCCTTCTGAATTGGTCGATCGCTCCTTAAATTGTACTTGGGAGCTCTCTCTATAAATCGTATGTAATCATCACTTATTGATCACCATTTCTTCAACGCTGACCATCTTTTTAGGCAATATCCACTTACGATCCTGCACAATATAAGGTCACGGGTCCTCTTCATTACGCAGAGCCCTAAAATGATAAGCTAGTGAGAAGCTATCTAAGCCCCTTCAACAATAAACCCTCTAAGTAGTCCACTTCACTGATATTTAACCTTGAATTAAAGACATGTCGCTCCATAGCTACACCGCCAACAGAAGCAAATCCTGTTGCATGCGTTACAGTAGAACGTGCGAGAAATGCGCATGTGCCAAGAATAACAGGGACTGCATATCATGCAAGAGCCAAAACTGCACCAAAACCAGCAAGCCTATAAACATAGAGGTGATGCATTGCCCAAACGCTCCGGTGGCTAACACATACGCCCCAAAACGCGATAAGGAGTAGCCTACCTACTCCCACAGGGGAGCTCATTTGGAGACAACTACTCACCCAACGTTGCTGAACTCTCCATCTCCCACCCCTTGTACCTCTGAAGCGGAGTCCATAACCCCCATTTCTTCCTCCGATACAAAGCCTTTAATCGTCACCTGAACAGAAAACTCCGCAACAGCAAAGCCGGCCCACTGTGAAACATCAGGCACCAACACCGGGTCAACAGAAAGTACTAAGACCCCTAAGCCAATACTCATTGGGGATATCCCTACGGCAAATGGGCTGATGTCCGACATTACAGATAGATGCACTTTTAAAAAGATAAATATGAACTATTATGGTGCTCTGTCTAAAATCAGTGGAAGCTCAAATCCATTCAAAAAACAACATTATTGTGCTCACGGACAACGTCGAAAATGAAGTAGTAGTAAAAATAACCAGCGCAATTTTAACGAAAAATCTAAAATGCTAAGATGTGCATGGCAGAACCCCTCAGTCTGGAAACAATGAAACAGAGACGCCGTTACATGAGGCTATGCCACTCTTTTAGGCTCAGAGTTATTCACACAGGCAAACTATGAGACGAAGTCACCGGGTTCCCCCGGCGAGCGATTGTTTTACTTGAGAAATGCTAATTTAAACATTAGTGGAATTTTAAAATTCTTCAATACGGTAGCACGTTACGTTCCTCAGAGGGTTGAGGCATTGCCCTCCCAATACTATAACAATGTCAGAAGCAAGCAATCATTGCTCTGGTCTCTTCCCTTCCTCTGCTTCCCTCCATCAAATAGCCATCGTCTCGTAACATCACCCCATCACACGTCAGCAAAGGACATCTACTCGCAGACAACTCCCATCCTAGCGCCCTTTCGTCACCACTAAACACAAATTCAAACTAAAAATCACCAATAAGTTATTCCTTATCATCCCCACATAATCAGCTCCCATGCAAAGCATTCTCACCACACTCGCACCAACAGCGTCTCATCAGCATCTTCTCATTTCTTCTCCTACCCTCCTCCTCCGCTCTACACTACTCACGCAAGTTCGTCTAACTATGCTTGCAGTACAGCCCCAATCCCCCCTGTCGCTACCATTCCCTAACCTCAGCAAAAACTCCGACTCTACCTATTCCGTTAATCCCTCCCATACATCAACCCCCTCCACCTATTCGTTCCTCGAGCTCCCACTTTCGCTACCACTCCCTAACCTCAGCCCAAACTCTAACTCTGCCTATCTTTCTAATCAAATTTAAAATCACCAACCAGGATGGAAAAAGAACAAAGAAGTTGATTAATATCAAATATAGTAGACAACATATAACAGTCCCATGGAGATGCCCCTCTGGCATCTCGTCTTGAAATATTTTGGAGATGCCTCTCTGGCATTTCACCTTGAAATATCTAGGAGATGCCCTCTGGCGTCTCACCTTGAAATGTCTTGGAGATGCCCCTCTGACGTCACACTTTGAAATATCTAGGAGATACCACTTTGGAATCTCACCTTGAAATATCTTGGAGATGCTCCTCATGCAACTCACATTGAGTTATATTCACTTTACAAAGTGGTTGACAAATCGTCTCCTCTTCTCTTCTGTAGCACAGATTCAGGGGAGACCAAGTGCAACAGGGAGCAGAGAGACATAACTACTAACCTCTTTCCGACGAAGAAAATATCCTGGAGATGCCCCTCGGGCATCTCACCTTGAAATATCTTGGGAGATGCCCTTCTGGCATCTCACCTCAAAATATCTGAAGACGCCCCTCTGGCATCTCGCCTTGAAATATCGTGGAGATGCCCCTCTGGCAACTCCCCTTGAAATATCTTGAAGATGCCTCTCTGACATCTCGCCTTGAATTATCTTGGCGATGCCCCTCCGGCATCTCACTTCCAAATCTAATCAACGTACAATGTGGACGACTAACAGTTTTCTCCCCTGTAGCACAGATTCGGGCGACATCTTGAGCATCAGGGAGCCAAAGGGACATAACTGCTAACCCCTTTCTCACAGATGAAATATCCTGGAGATGCCCCTCTGGCATCTCACCTTGAAATATCTTGGAGATGACCCTCAGGCATCTCACTTTGAAATCTATCCGCTGTAAAATATGGATGACTAACCGTCTTCTCTCTTGTAGCACAGATTCGGGCGATACCTACTACAGCAGGGAGCAGAGAGACATAACTGCTAACCAACCTCTTTCCTGCATAGCAAATATCCTGGTGATGCCCCTCTGGCATCTCACCTAAAATATCTTGGAGATGCCCTCTGGCATCTCACCTTGAAATATCTAGGAGATGCCCCTCTTGTATCTCATTTGCTTTCCCTCGACTATCGTCTATAAACTCAAAATATAAATATTGATATCTTGCTTTTGATATCAGAACTCAAATACTATTGTGATTTAACATATAAACATTAGTAACATATAAACAGAGATGGATCACATCATAAAGGTGATGAAGAAGGACTCAATTGACATTCTACGTCTGACTGAAACCTGGCTGGAATCTGACATTAACATCGAGATTGACGGCTTCATCGAGATTGATGGGCTTCAATATTTATAAAAAAGATGGAGAAATGAGAGGAGGTGGAACCGTGATTAATGTGCGATAAGAATATACCTCGTCTCAAGTAATGTTCATCGACAGCAATGAAGTTGATGTCCTTTGGGTGAATGGTCATCAACTTCATTGGAAAAAATTATCACCTCTACTACTTATCCGAATCCTGAAGCAACTACTTCGCGGGAGTTTGGAAACAGGTTTTTGAAGAGGTAGCCCAGAAAGCTTATCAAGGATTACAGAGCGACGCAACATATACATGGAGTCCAAAAGTTTTGATGTAGACAGTGACCAAGCAGCCAACGTCAAATGGAAACCAAAGTAAGTATCGCAACACGAAGTAAAACGAGCTGTTTTTTGCCTTGAAAAACACAAATTCTACATGAATAAATGGTTATGCCGTACAATATCTGAAAGACAGCCTTATATCAGCAAAGATAATAACACCTCCATAGCAAGGGAAACTTTTCCGGAGATCTGTAAGCATGCAATCACAAAAGTAATTCATAAATCTGGGGACAAGATTGAACCATCCACTTTAGACCGATCAGTCTTCTACCTATCCTATCCAAGATTCTGAAAAAGGTAATATCTATCCAATTAACTGATAACCTCGAATCAAACAAGCTGTTCAATGACTTGTAGTATGTTTATTGGCGAAAATGATCAACAGAAGACGCACTTATGAACATCACTGAAGATCTGTACAAA
Organism: Gammarus roeselii; assembly: GCA_016164225.1. Taxonomy (NCBI): domain Eukaryota; kingdom Metazoa; phylum Arthropoda; class Malacostraca; order Amphipoda; family Gammaridae; genus Gammarus; species Gammarus roeselii. Next base: position 2,696 of record SDVV010008248.1, on the reverse strand, counting down.
AACATTGATGAAGGACAGATGTCTCTACTGGTATTGCTTGACTTATCAAAAGCATTCGACAGTGTAAGCCATAAAATGTTTTTTGTCAAGTTCCGCAACATCGAAATAGACCCTACTTGGTTCGAAAGTTATCTGATGAGCCGACAACAATCAGTTAAACTTGATAACGCAACTATGTCAAATCCGACCACAGTTGCCTTTAGGGGCCCTCAAGGTCCGATACTTGGCCCTTTGTTGTTCCTGGTTTTTATAAATCAAATAGACTGTAAATTAGCAGCAAATCATGCAAAAATGGTATTGTGCTCCGATGATGTTCAAATATTGCTTCCCCGAAAAGCGTCAAATCTGAATGCGCTGAGGGACGACGCTGAGACAGCCGTAAGTAATCTGAAATCTTGGTATGATTAAAATGAACAGAAGCTCAACTCTGAAAAAAACAAAATGCATCTTGTTCGTCTCGAACTCGAAAATAAAAGCAGTACCAATGAATTTCTCTATCAGGATTGGCAAATCTGACATTCTTGTTGCAAACAAAGTTATAAGTGTGGGAGTGTGGTTTGATCCCGATCTTTCCTTTTAACACCACGTAACTACTCTGTGTTCCAAGTTGAATGGAGCACTTTTGTTACTAAACTTCGCAAAAAAGAACTGGATTTCAAATAAAGATTAATGATTGACCACGCTCGATTATTTTCTCACATTAACTACTGTCTTTCAATTTGGGGGAAATGCACCAAAACTCAAAGAGAGAAAGTGCAACGTTGTATAAACTTTTCGGCAAGAATAACCTGTGATAGTAACCACAGAAAACGAGACCACGCAAGTCCTCTCTTCAATAATTACAGGGGCTCAATATCGACAACAAACTGGCACCCCATGAGCCGATCAGAATTCGAAAGGATCTCGAGGTGAAAAGAGCAATCGATTCACAAGAAATAATGCTGCTCTGCATATTGAACACAGGAAAACAGAAACTGCCTGTAGAGCTTTTTTGATCACTGGACCAAAATCCTGGAATAATCTACCAACAAGCCCCAGTAATTTTAAATCCAATCCGACCAATAAAATAGTCTTATGAACATCTATTGACCGATCAATTCAGAGCCGTAACTTTGTCCACAAATACACGTATACATAATACCAGTAACCAGAAAATGCATTCTGTTCGTGAGCATGTCCGAAAACACCACCATCATAACTCTCAACATTGGCGATACATATGTTTTCTACGTTGCTATCGATCACAATTCTCTCTGCCAATTACCATAAGTGCTAATATGCGTTTTGTCAATTTCTATGTTTCAAATGTTTCAAACGTTTAGTAAAATTAAAAAAACAAGCTAAGTTAACGCGATTTTAATATAATTAAATGGATTGTTGCTAACAATTATCGTGCCATTTTTGATGATTCAATCATTGTCACATAAGCTAATATTTTGCTTTTATGTTCTATAATAGAAGTATAATCATCCAACTTTTGTACTCCAGTATTGTATCATTCTGATTGTCAATAATTAAATAATTTATTAGCGGTCATGAAGCGTGTATATTTTATATTGAATGTTAAGTGTGTATTTTATGTATAACTTTTTATGTATAACTTATGTCGCCTATTCACCCTTTCATTACTCACACAATGATTTAGACCCATCTTTACATTATGTTAGCGCATTCCGATTTCCCAACCCCATGTTGAATTCATATTTTCTGTATATTTCATGTCGTCCATCCACACCTTTGTCATCGTACAATAATTTGGACTTCTGATTACAATATGTTAGAACATTTCGATGTCCCAGTCCCATGTCTCGGGACTCTAACCCCGTGCATGCCTGATTTCCCACCCCAGGTACTTGTTATTTTACGCATTCATGTTTTTTGTTATTTATCCACCCCATGTATTTCTTATTTTTCATCCCCGCATGTCACTGGTTTTCCCAGAGCTATGTAGTCGTGATTACTTTGTTAAAATATACTTTTTTTGTATGTACACTGTCGATACTGTTGTAAATAATATTTCGCTCCATGTAATCCGAACCGGCGGCTCCTAAGTAGTAGATAACGCTACAAGAATCGCCCTGTGAAGGATTATAGATAGGAATGAATAGGGGTGGGTGGGGGGTAGTCCGGTGATGCATGCAACCTTGACTCAACCGGTTTGTACGGGTAAGCGCAGAAACGGGAGGGGGCGGGCGGAGGGTACTGGAACTGGTTTCACGCGGCCAGCCGGAATCGGGTTATATTTACATAAGGTTATTAGCATTTCAATGCTAGCGGTGATAGTACAACTTCAGTGCTATGTCCTCTGAATGTTTTTTAGGGGTTATTGATAACATATATTTACATAAGTTTATTAGCATTTCAATGCTTTTGCAACTTCAGTGCTCTGTCCTCTGAATGATTTTTAGGGGGATTTTGACAAACATTTATAAGATATTTTTTATTGACAATTACATAATAATTTACAAGCTGTATTAAACGTCAAGACTCCACACATATTCTTCTTGCAGGATTGTTGATTTCCAGACACGTTCATGATGAATTTTTCAACCTTGATATCATTTCTTCGATGTGATCAATTTACTCGTGGCATAGATTCAATTAGTTTCTTGTTATTTTCTCCGAATGTTTTATCTACGATATTCGCCCCGGATTCATTTACAGTCATATTATGACCGAATGTCCCATTGCATGTG
>SDVV010008247.1:0-17306 GCA_016164225.1 Gammarus roeselii | reverse complement strand
ATATATAAATGAACGGTTCATTGAGGAATAGTTAGTTGCCTATAGCCTGTTGGGGAGAATAGAGACTGTTAGGTTTGCGGAAATCAACCTCTTCGCCAACCCCACACGATTGTTTCTGAGCGGGTTCTCATCCAGCGGGAAGAGCGTCCTTGTAGGAGAAATAATTAGTAAATACATTGATAGTTTCGATGAGGTCGTCGTTTTATGATCAGAGCACTTTCCTGTAAGGAAACATGGACAATTAAAAATACACTCAGGACAACTCGCATTCGATCCATTAGCGAAGAAAACTACATGTAAACTACTTGTTGTGTACGATGACTTCATTATGGAATCAGCGCCTCTACGTATTATTGCATCTGTGTTTTGTCGGGTAGGCATGCAAATATCAGTGCGATATATTCAAACCAATCACTCTATCACTTAAATCCATTCCATTGCACAATATCTTTGAATACCACATATTTTCTCATCCTGCGCATGCGCGATATCATTCAATTACGTTATTTTGGTAAAATGTTTCTTGCAAGAGATAACATTGAATCGTTCATCTCATTGTACAAGCTACATGGGGAACAAAAACAATATGGTTATTTCTTGGTTGATTTCACACATCCAATTACTTCAAAACTCTTGATTAGAGCACGAATTGCAGGATATGAATTTAAACAAGTGTTGCCTCTATAAAATATAATGTCTGCCTGATTAAGATTAGTAGTGAAATAGAATTTAGAGTGTCTACTACGATCCGGAGGCTGTTGGGTCTCGACTCTAGCGTGAAGGCTCCACATCAAAGCTATACGAATATATGTCCGTCTACAACAAGACGCGATGTTGAAAATTTTCTACAAGCATCAGAAACATTCACACGATTTAAACAAGTCGCCTGGAAATTTAGCAGACGTATGTTCACAGCTGCGCGTCCTGGATCAATTCTCTGTGCAGATGTTGCCTATATGAAAGATTATGCATCTAAAAATGATGGCATTAGATATTTATTGATTGTCATTGAAAGATACAGCAAATATCTGTGTGTACAACCCTTGAAAGCTATTACATTTAAGAATGTGATTGCAGCATTTGACAAAATATTCAATGAATTAGTATGGCCACCAACTCCATAAGGGCAGCGAATTTACAAATGGAAAATTAAAGCATATTTAGCTAGCAAAAACATCCATTTATTACACATACAACGAGATCATCAAAGCTTCCCCAGCAGAACGCGTTATACGGACTATAAAACTTGAGTTGGGAAAATATATGCATGCAAAAAAGACTGAACGCTATATGAATGATTTGCAAGCACTTGTAACGACGTACAATATGACACCACATTTATCATTAATGGTACGGAACCCATTTGACGTTTATTTGTTGAACGATCCGAAGCAAATTCGTGCTTTGCTAACGGAAATGAATAAATACGACGCAAAAGAATTAAAGTGCTCAGTATACAACTAAAGATGGGAGAGTACGTACGCTTACAGTGCAGTGATTCCATTCTCAAGACATTTAGGCGAGGACACGAACCAAGGTATACGAAAGAGGTGTTTTGTATTTCACGTGTTAATCAAAAACATTACCCTCCGACCTATGAAATAACACAACTCGATAGTGATGAACCCATCAAAGGTTTTGCCTACAGGCAGGAACTAGTTCAGTGTGGCAAACCTGATATTTATGCTTTCAATGTATTGAAGACCCGAATTAAACGAGGAAGAAAGCTAATCTGCGTGATATATACGGATTATCCAGACAGCAAACCAACGTGGATTAATGATGCGTGATAAACGTACTTTGAATCGTAAATTGAATTTTTATAATAAAATAAATCAACTAAAATCATCCGAACGTAGTAAACTCGTCAAACATTCAAGTGATAAGGAAGTTTAAATCATGTGCGAAATATTTACAAATATAGAGAACGGAAAATTGGTCTGTGATAAACTTACCAAGTCACGGGTAAATAAATTCAACTCTTTAATAAAACAATTAGGCGGTAAATCGTTCGAGAACAAATCTTCCGAGGCCAAAAGGAAAACATTATCAACCATGCGTGGAAGGCTTCTGTTAAATTTACTATTACCAAAATCAGACAATTTCTTGATAAAAATAATCCTTACAGGAATCGGTTTATTACCTTGTTCCAAAGTCCAAGATGGATAAGCATACAGCAAATCATATTGGCGGTAGCGCTACACCCATATCTGTCACAAAAGGGCCAGAAAAAGCAGAACAAAGCAGTACGTATCAAAGTCAGAGATTGAACAAACGTGGGAACGATATGCTGGATTTAATGACATCACCTGAAATATCACTAAAATTATGTAATTTTATTGACGGCATCTTTCGCAATAGCATAACTACAGAGTCCACACCGGAACCGACCAATCAAAAGGACCCGCATAATGGCGATGATGTTGCAGTAATATATACGGCCTCATTACCACCCATTGCTATGACACGATCCCCAGGTTTGATTCACTATCTTAAAACTAACTCAGCACTTATATTTGAATTGGATGGGTTTGTTAGCCATCCCAATGTCCAAAGCCGTATTCACGTACTTGATTTTCTAAAAAGTTTATTGGTAAATAAGACAACGATAACTCCAGACGTCAATGCAATCATTCAGACGTTCCTGGATGAAATGGCAACATCTTTTCGCAAAAATAAATTACTGAAAATTAAAGAGAAGGAGGATGAGATAGATGTGTTCTGGGACATATTGTAACACTCAGTATCACCAACATAACAATGCATCACTGGTAAACGATCACTGAATAAATCACAGCATAACATAACCTACCACGCAAAAAACAGATGAAACGTGATTGCCCCTCGGACCTGTTGGGGGCAGGTAGTGGCACTTACCAACCAACAGGTATGAACATGTGGGAACGAATACTGACAGGGGGCCATAACTGACACATAACATGGAATAAATATGTCCCTAGCATCATGGAAACATACAAAATAAATATCACATAAAATAAATCCGTCTTCAATAACACGTATCATAACTTTGCTACAACAATAAAATATGTAAAACGTTGCATTAATTATCGCACCTTAGGAGAACGTAGAACCTTTCGTGACGGGTACTGATGTGTTACTGAGGCGGTAGCGTGAATAGTGGAGAGAGACTGCCACGGAAGGGGCACCATGTTCATACCTGCATGACCGCAAGGTGGGATCAGGTATTATCCTCGTTTAAACCCGGTATCGGTCTCGTTTATACAGGTAACGCGTGCCTCCATCTCAGGGGTGGTGCAGGTGAGAGGAATCCCAGGGCATATTTGGGGACAGCGTCTTGGTGGCATCATGCTTATGATGATGTATACATGAACGTATATGTATAACCAAGTTCTGAATAAATCATTGAAACATTGGCAAGCATGGATATATCACGCTTTTCAGCACATCGTCTAAGGATATATACCATAACTGCAATTATATCATTGGTGGTTATATTCTATTTAATCGATCTACAAATAAGCTCATATATTTTATAAACAAATCACATGCGATGTGACATTCGGTCATAATATGACTGCATATATATCAAAGGAAAATAAAATCGTGGGGAATGCTGTAGATAAAACAATCATATAAAATAACATGAAACTAATTGAATCTACGCCACGTATAAATTGATCAACAGCGTACGTCGTAGAAATGATACCAAGGTGGAAAAATACATCATGAACGTGTCCGGAAATCAATAATCGTGCAAGAAGAATATGTGTGGAGTCTTAACCCTTAATACACCTTGTAAATTATTATGTAATTGTAATTATCAATAAAATCCTGTAGAATGTAAGTTTGTCATGACCCAAAAAACATTCCGAGGACATAGCATTGAAATGCATATATGCAATATGACATGCAACGAAGTTGCAATACCATATACCCAAGCATTGAAATGCGAATACCCTTAAGCAAACATATAACCTATTAACAATAGAATAATCCAAAAAAAAACTTTCCGTCTGTGAGAAACCATTCCTTCGCGCAGCCTCATCTTCGCCCGTTAGGTTGCATGCATCGCGTCAAAGGGTGCATGCATCGAGCCCTACCCTATCCACCGCTATTTAACCCCTATCTTATTCCTTCACTAAAAGCATATTCGCGGTCATTATAGCAACTAATAGTCCCTCACTCGTGCCTTGGGCAGAGCCACTTTTAAGTTATTATTATTATAGTGGACCTAATTTCTCTTGGGAAGTTCGATATATATATCAAGTTGATTATTACAAATCCACTTATATTTATTGTGGGCTTATTATATTCCCTTGGGGAAGAGCCACATCTAGCTCAAAAAGCTCATTACTTCAATAAAATTATAAATGGACTTATTTACAACCCATTCAAGAAGTGCCACACTTATCAGACACAATGGAATACCCACTGACCACATATGATAGTTCACTATGAAGTTCAACCCATTACGGTGAAATACATTTACTAGATTAGATAAGTGGGCTCATCTTTACCAGCGTACGTCTTAGAAGTCAAATTCTTGAAATTTCCCACTAAATAGCAATGGCATTGAAAAAAGGCAAAATCGGACTTCGATTTGAGTCTTAGTCAGCAAGATTCTGGATAGATTTGGTAGTAATAATGGAAGACTCACCTGAGTGATCTCACGATGCTAAAATAAACTGAATCGATTGGACCAGCCTGAGTTAGGTTGGCAAGGTTAAACAACTTTTAACTCATGCTAGTGATCCTAAATCAACTGTCAAAGGCAAATGCAGCAACCAGCCAAACCAAACTCATGGGCCAGTAATAGAGTGTTATGTTAATAGTGAGAAATCAGGAATAATATATGTGGCCAAATATTAGCTATTGTTGAGCTTACTAACCCCATCACAAAAATATCAACCACTAGCTTTATAAGACAGACGGTTAATAACCATGGAATTCCACAACTTGTCGATTATTTTCACTAAATGAACATCTTCCACTTCACAAGGTAGAAACTCCAGACTAATCATTGGTCTCGGTCAATCAGGCAAACCAACATTTGCTTATAGTTTCCTAATTTCAGGGAATTGCAATACCAGCAGGCAGGGTTCTACTGATTAAATAAGGAAAGATAAAGTTTTGTCTTCCTCTTGTTTCCTTTACTTCAACATCCTATTTTAATTATATAAATCAATTTGACCAATCAATTACTAAGGCAAATACATGAAATAAATCACCAAGGACAAACACCGGATTAAATCCTTGTGTGTCATTCTTGGTTGTCCAGAGAAGTTCAAATTGCATTTACACCTGTGGAAAGGCCAATCCTCCTTCTCACATGTGAAAACTGCTAATTTTTACTTTTGCTTGCCACCCTTCCAGAAGCCATAACTGAAGTGCAGGCTGGACTTGAGTTGAAATAACATGATTGTTTTACTGTACTACCAGAACAGACTGACTTCTCCAGACAAACTCCAATCATGAATACCAATTCTTCTGTCATGAGTTCTCGATTAGATCAGCTACATGTTCTTTTCACGTGGGGAGAACGAGCAAAACTCCCAGACCTTTGACACAGGTACACAGACGTATTTTTTAGCGCGAACAGATAAGAACAAAATTGTCGGATACAGTAGACGTATTTGCTTTGATCCCAAATTTTTTATCTGCTTTAACTGTAAGCTAATTTGAGGTATACCAGTTATGTAAATGAGTCAAAGCTGTTTCTGCACTTCTCTTCATCTCCTCCAGTTTACAACAACAATTGAACAACATCAGTCATTGGTCATTTTGCTCCCAAACGAAATCCCTTCTCATAGGAACATGAGGAGTAGTCCAAACATGAAGATTGTTTCCAAGGCTTAACGAAGACATGCGAACAGCCATGGGCTTAGCAAGTAGCTACTCTCCTTTGATATCAAATAATATGAGTTGTAGAAGAAGCTGGGATCAAATGGAGGCCAGACTGAGGGAAAAAGATCATACCTTTATAAGCCTCATAACCCATTACAAAATGCTTCAACAAAATATGAACATGTTCAATCAAATTTTATTGACATTTTAGGACTACAAAAGCAACTCTTAACATTTCACTCATTGTCCATATGTTCTCAGTCAAGCTTTCAATTTAGAATATAGTTTAGGTTAATGACTCACCCTTGTGGATTTGAATACAGTAGCTTATAGCTTCTATATTAGAGAAAGCAAAAGGCTTGAATAACTTAGAAAATACCTTGACTGCATGAACATGCAGAGGCTTCCCACTAACTACTAAAGCACCCTATTTAGGGATCCAGTTTTCAAACTGCATCATGCTTCGTGTTGGTAATGAAAATCAAATCCTTCACAATAAAGTTTGTTTCAGTTCGAACGTGCGGAATCAGTCCTGGGGTGTCAAGCCAGTACGTTGACCATGGCAAAGTCCTTCTTAGTACTCTCACATAAAAATTCATTTATTGAATATATCATTTAACAGTGCATAGCTTCACTTCATCTGAAATAAATAGACAGAATTAGGAGAACAATGATGGACAGGATACTTTGTCATCCCCTTCTCAGCATGTCATGTTGGATGGACAATTATTTCATCGGTTCATCTATTGTGTATTGCAATGGGTTGAGCTCAATAAGATCTTTTGCGTCGGAAAGGAATTAATCATTATTTTTCATATCCCTAATTTCATTCAGAGAATCAAAAATTACTCCTGCCCTTCTTATTTCAAATCAGTTGCCTACTAACGTATACCGAGTAAAATGAAAAAAAAGCGACGTATTGCTAAATGAGTTGTGACGATCGATTAGGAACCGAATAAATTCATCTTGTTTTGCTATCTAATGTGCTCAGGGGACCCACCTAACCTCATTCGCCAGACCAAAGAGTTTGAAAATTACAATGAACAGATGAAACCATCACTTTTTAATTCATACAAATAGATACTGGCAATTACATATTTTTTCCCGCAACGACTTTGAAATGGTATGTGCCAGGGGGGGGTTTGGCATGTGCCCCACCTGAACAATCATATACATTCATAAGATTCAACATTTGCTTATGAAATGAATCATCGTTTAAGAGGCTGTGAGTGAGGTAGCAGACAGCTGGTGCATATTTGATTTGTAACACTCATACGATACAACTTTTGTACACTCTTCTTCCCAAACAGCTGATGCAGCCTGAGGGACGTTATCTGACTAGATAAATAATTACGTTTGAAGATGAAAACGAAATCGACGATGTTTAGATAAACGTCCAAGTCGACACTTAGAATCCATAATCCAAGCCTCAATTAATCTGAAAAAATATATCTATGACCCAATATATTAGGCCCAATAATCAGATGATTAAAACTTTAACGACTCATTGAGACCTGACAATTACAAACAAGCGATCATCTGTACTAAGCGCAAGTAGGCGTCCCTCAGCGGAAGACCCCGGCGCTGAGGGACGGTTACTCAATAGAACAATTAAACTAGAGCTATGAAACAGAGTTGCATTGTTTAACAACATGCGTGAGGCGGACAATGTACATACTCAGTCCACTAGAGTCTATAATGACTTTTTATAAGGTCGTGACCCAGTGGCACAATTGTTACAAACAGATCAACTCGCCCTCCAATCAGATGGATTACTTCTGGACTTGACAAAAAATGAACAACCTAACAAATCTTGAAGTAGCACATAAAGTTGACAGGAACATAAACTTCCCAAATAACAAACCATGCCGAACTAGAGAAAGCAAAATTAACTCTAAGCAGACCTGGGGACATCTTCGGGGATATCGTATTCCACAAGCAACTGAAAAATTCAGGTAGCTAAGAAAATCCAGATGAAACATGTGAAACCTTGAATGATTTTTCCGCAAATGTGGGAAAACACACTTATGATGTGATGGTCGGACGAAGTAAAGTCACTTCAAGAATTACCAAGATTTGAGAAAAAGGCCAACTCGACACACACAACCGTTCAATAGTAATTCACTGCCTCCACAGAAAACATGTTCCCCAAGCCCGCAAGAGAAACAAAAATTGTCTCTGCTAGTTGTTCGCTCAAAAATAAACTATTATGGGCATGATGTCGAAACGCTTCAGTACATACAGTACAGGTTTTCAATAATACTGCTACACCTCCAACTACTCATCAACACAACCTTTGCAATAAACAGCTTCCTTCAAACATTAAAAATTGGCACTCACCAGACCGATCCACGAACAAGGGAAGGAGAATGATCCCTCAAATAATACACTCATAAATCTTCTACTTGTAACTGCCATAGTCCAACACAAAATTATTTCACGTCAACTCCTGGACTATTCAGAGGAGAAAACCTTATTAACGACAGCAAGCACGCATATAGGCGTAGGTTATCTACTGAGGAATAGGTAATCATGATCTCCGAACTCGTCTACAAAGCAATTGACAAAAATTGTTTATCATTACTCGTTCTCTTGGACCTCTCTAAAGCATTTGACCGTGTACACCACGACACCTTGATCAAAAAAATTTCACAACTGAACATTGGCACCTTTGAAAGCAACCTCAGTAACCGGTCGCAATCTGGTATGTTAACAGATTAATTATCTCATCTCCAAGATTAGTAAATTTTTGGTGTCCCACAGGGATCGATTCTCAGACCTGTCCTTTTTCTCCGGCTTGTAAATGATATTAGTTGTGGAAGTCCTGTTTGACAACACAAGTATGACAATATATGCTGACGTTGTTCGATTGATGTTCATTCAACCCGTAAATAAAGTGGAGGAGCGCGAGGAAAATGCAAAAACAGCTTTGACTCACTCATATAACTGGTGTACCTTAAATGGGCTTACAGTTAATGCAGACAAAACCAAGTGCATTATTTTGTTAACTGTTCGAGCGAAAAAAATCCCTCGGTGTACTGGTGTCAAAAGTCTGAGAGTTTAGCTCGATCTCAAAATGACCATCAACCCAACGTGAATTTTTTTTGCTCTCACTTGAATGGGACACTTATGTTCATCAATCGTATCAAAAAGCAACTGGATATCAAATCAAGGTATCTCGTAATGAACGCTCTGAACCTTTCACATTTAAATTATTGCCGCCCAACCACTAGGGAGAGATTTAAGAAAACGTTTCTCTATGACATCCAACGCTGCCTGAACTACATAGCAAAGGCCTCTTACAAAGAGAATTTTGCGAAGAGTGATCACGCGTCGCCACTACCAAGCAAACTTGGCTGGTTAAACATAGATGAGCAACTATATCTGAATGAGGCTATACGAGTTTACAAAATTCCGAGCAAACTGCCTATTTGGAATGGAGTTGTATTCTCAAACCGTAGAGCAACCCAAAATCAATCAATGAGACACATAAGTGTCATTGACACCGTATTCAGGCGACAACACATCGGGCAGAGGCGTTTGCAGTCTCTGACCCGAAAAATTTCCACAGTCTACCAGCTGAAGTTGAAAAGTCCACCAATGCATCATCCAAGATTAACCGCGGTCGAATGATTCGAGACCTTGCTATTGGAATCCAAGAGTTGCATTATAATATTGATCTCTATGGTCGTCCAAGCACTCAGCGGTAGCCATTCAATCTTATAATTTGCGATATCATTTTACACAAAAGACACGAGAGCTTATGAGGTGCCGTTATTGAGCTGATCTAGAATATATTATTTCTATACGAGGGGGACAAAATTATTCAACAATATCGAGCTCGTCCCATCCATCACCTACTAAACTCACGATAAATCCACCAAAAAAATACATAACACCATAGCAGTACATTTCGGCTCCCTTTAGACCACCATTCCCAAACCTACACAAAACACATCTCTGCATAAACAGATACACTCGACTTCACACTGCTCATGCAAAGGCTGATCATAGAGCCAACATGACCCTGTAGAGCTAGCCATCGGAGATGAACAGAGAGGAGTTGGAGCTGCTCAGGGGTGACAGGATACACCTGGCGAGGATAAGATGCGGGCACTACACAGCCCTCCAGCCATACCAACATAGACTGGGGAACGCCCAATCCGATCTGTCTCAGCGATGCCGGGACACACCCGATACGGTTGAGCGCATCATGACGGCGTGCCCAGCCATTGCACCCGGTAGGCTCTATTGTAATATCACGTCGGTGCGTAATCAGTAGGAACGTCCGCGGGACAGTTTTAATGTTCTGAGGGGTGAAGGTCTAATACAGGAGCCCGCATCTGTCATAACATTTCCAGTATGCACATGTCAATGGATGTATGTGATTTCGGGCTCCTCTCCCGCAGGAACATCGATGGATACATTATACCAACAATCTAGACCTCATAAACGCTGAAATAAAATAATTCGAATAATTTATACTGTGTAAATTAGCGTATGCGCTTACAGAAATAAACGAATCTCGCTGGGAAAGAAAAATAACGGCTGACAATTATTTTCCTTTCCCAGCCAATAATGTGTCGTCTTTCCATTAGCAGTCTCAAGAAAGTTTTTTTTTCCGATAGCTGATTGTGTCTATTTTGCCTTCATTTTCCATCTTCCTTCAGAAAAGTTTTCAGACTCTTGTTCAGCAAAGGGAATGCACTCACGATGGTGGGATCCTGTGTTCGTCGTTCTAGCTTGGTTGACTCCATGTTGGTTCAAAAATCGTCACAGATTACCGGAATTATTCACTTCAGAATATCCGCAGTCACACCATGACCCTTACCTTACAATGCATTTAACCCTATTCCTCGTAGCGTATACAGCCAAGCGTATATCATAGCTCAAAGCAGTGATGGTTTCCTGCGTTCACAGTCAAGTTTGTATATAAAAAAAAAACTTTATAAACTTATTCTTAACACTCTAGCACATTATTGCATCTTTCGTCAGACGGCGTAGAAAATTGTTGATTAATAACAGTTTATTTGTGTTAATTAATTGTGAAAATAATGAGTTGACCATAGGTCATTTACTATCGACTTGTAACTGACAGAGTGTCGATGGACTACCATCCTTCCCAACGTCATGAAGAGCACAAACAGTGGGATGGTTGCTGCACCCGACGTCATGAAGAGCACAAACAGTGGGATGGTTGCTGCACCCGACGTCATGAAGAGCACAAACAGTGGGATGGTTGCTGCACCCGACGTCATGAAGAGCACTAACAGTGGGATGATTGCTGCACCCGACGTCATGAAGAGACAAACAGTGGGATTGTTGCTGCACCCGACGTCATGAAGAGACAAACAGTGGGATGGTTGCTGCACCCGACGTCATGAAGAGCACAAACAGTGGGATGGTCGCTGCACCCGACGTCACGAAGAGCACAATGAGTGGGATGGTTGCTGCACCCGACGTCATGAAGAGCATAAACAATGGATGGTTGCTGCACCCAATGTCACGAAGAGCACAAAGAGTGGGATGGTTGCTGCACCCGACGTCATGAAAAGCACTAACAGTGGGATGGTTGCTGCGCCCGACGTCATGAAAGGCACAAACAGTGGGATGGTGGCTACACCCGACGTCATGAAGAGTACTAACAGTGGGATGGTTGCGGCACCCGACGTCATGAAGAGCACAAACAGTGGGATGGTTACTGCACCCGACGTCATGAAGAGCACAAACAGTGGGATGGTTGCTGCAGTATAAATAGCAGCTCCTCATTCCCTACAACGATTACCCGCAACACGGGAACAATATTTCGACGCTGCTGATAATAAGTGTTTTATTTTGAAAAACAGTGCAGTTAACTAGTATTCCAGTCAAATTACTTCGAACCATAAAATAACCAAACTTCGGCTTAGATGTCTGTGACGCTTTAACATCATCAGGGACAGTAAAGGGACTCATGATCGTGCATCCATTAACCCTGCATGCGCACTCTAAATCGACTGCGGCTTTAATCCGTCACAGCGAAAAAGTTTCGCTCGCTGGCTGAGTGAAAATAACTTACTTTCATGTCAATTATTGTCCAGTCTTTCAGCCTTGTTCTCTGTGTTTGCGTCAAGGGTGGTCCTTTCAGAGAACTTCTTGTTTCGGCCAGTGTTCTTAAAAGTTGGGTTGCGTTGTCTTGGGATCTTTAGGGAGTTCTTCTTCATCAATAATACGTTTAGTTGGGTGTCTTGACTTTCCTGCCAATGGCCTCTTGATTCTACAAAGATCATCAAGTCGTGTTACAGACTTCAGTGTACGTCGATCAGAGCCGTGTTTCCGTTACAGAGGGTCTTTCACATATCATTCGATTGTGTCAGCATCTCAAATTACGGCCAACGTCATTGGTAGAGTTGCCTCTGGCCGTTTATTTATTAATTTGCTGTTCTTCATCTTTAGAGAGTCATCAAGCACTTCCCATTGCAATGTTGCTTACTTCAAAGATTCTCGCTTGTGCCATCATTAAATAACGGCATCTGGTCTGCACACAGTCGTCACATATTGAAACGGTGTGCGTAGGTAGAAACTCGATCATCTGGTGGCCAGACAAACACGGAATACGTTGAAAAAGATGTGCATCAATTGAAAAAAATTGCACTGTTTGACTCAATTACAAGTGATTTTTTTTTGGTATATCAGAGGATATTAAGGATGACTTCTTATGATTTTGATATTATCAGGTATTCTCAATCTAGCATGTCAGTATAAATACAATCAATAACATTGTCGCACAAACTTGTATTTCTTTCTCGTTGTCATTGCTCAGACGCGAACTTTTCATTCCATAAATCGCAGAAATAGTTTATCCGGGGATGTTTGTTTTGAAGGTGTAAAGTACCTCATCAAGCGATTTTGCAGGAACTTTTTGATCTTTAGGAGAGAGTTTATGGTGGATTGACAATACCTTGTTGTTTTATTAGGTGATAACAAATACCTGAACTATACAAAGTTCGGTTCGCAGCATCAGCTTTTGGCGTTTGTTGGCTTCACCTGACTTATGATATTCCTATAGGCATTTTCACTTTGATAAAATGGCCGATAATTTTTAAATACGGCGACAATTAGTTGTTTTGGAAATCCAAATATCACTTATGGATTATTTATAAGATAATCGGTTCAATTATCGCAACGACTTATAAAATTCTTTATTAATTATTAACGTACATTTCTTGAATTGCTGAAGACCTTAACTAAGCGCTGGGGTAATCCCTATTTTTCCCATCTCGGATTTGTCATTACTGCTGTGGCACGGCTATAGAATGTGTACAACACTCGGATACTGTTTAATAATAAATTTGTTCGTTTTAAATGAATAAATTTAGAATTTAATAGTTTGCTGAGGTATTAATCTCAATATACGTTCTGGATATCTACAGCATCAGACAATCAATACTGAAATAAATTTTACTATTATTGAGCACCTAAAAATTACGTCAAAGCTAAACTGAGCGCCAGACGAGCTGTTGCCGTCGACAGCCATGACGTGGGTGATCTCACAAATACAGAAATAATTACAAATAGAGATCGAACCAGCAAAAGACCACAGTGTGAACAAAACTGAAGTGTTCCCAAAATTTTAGGGTGATTACAAGTATTAAGGTGATTACAAGTACAAGCTTATTAAAATTGTTATGGATATGGATATTACTTGGTTAAACATTTCCAGTTAGATTTGTATAGATAGATTGAATGACTCATTCAAGAATGCTGAAGAGGCAGAACTGGAACATGTTCTTGTTTACTAATTAATTGTGTTCTGTCCCATAACTTAACCTTCCCTATTTTCCTCTCCTGTGGTCCCCTGTTAGGCAGGTAATCTATTTGCTTGTTTGCTCGTGTGTTGCTTCAATCTGCTTCAGCTTCAACCAGCTCCCTGAATGTGCTTGTCTATTTGAGAGAACCCATCAAGTTTAAGCGGAGCCCCATTTTGGTGAGTACGCGTTACCTTACTTAGGCTGGTCATCTGGTGAGGAGTAGCTGGAGCTGGGAGCTCTTATATCCACCAGAGGGGTTTTCCTTGATTCAGTTGCTAAGACGATTGCACGATCTTACTTTACCGCTATCCCTGCTTCATGCACGTACCTGGGTCCAAGGGCGTTACTCATCACGAGATGTATACCTTATTCCTGCTGATTTATTGCAGAGGCGCCCTGTTTTGGGCTCAACCTGCATGTTTTCAACTGGCTGCCGCCAGTCTGAGACTATCACTAGAAGAGCCATAAGTCCTACTCAGTGTTGTCCTTGACTGCCACGGGAGCCGTGCGGTAAAAGCCAACAAGCCGCCATCAAGGGAGCCGTGCGGTAAAAGGCAAACAAGCCGCCATCAAGGGAGCCGTGCGGTAAAAGCCAACAAGCCGCCATCAAGGGAGCCGTGCGGTATAAGGCCAACAAGCCGATATCAAGGGAGCCGTGCGGTAAAAGCCAACAAGCCGCCATCAAGGAAGCCGTGCGGTAAAGGCCAACACTGCAATGCAATGTTTTGCTCATCACAAATGCAGGGCAGTTTCCATTATTTTCCATCAAAAAAATACGACTTTTAATCTTAACTTATATTAGCAAAGTTAATATTACAAGTGTTCACAAGGGCTAGAAGTCATCCACAGCTCATTTAGCCCGAGCATAGAATTTTCTTTGAATTCTAATTTTGTTCATCCGTTAAATAAATGCTAATGCTAGTACGTTTCACTGACTTATAATCATTAGTAATCGATCAAAATTACTCCAACGTAACAATGCAAGTATTGATTTGAATGATTTCAATTTGACGGGATAAACATTCAACACCAGGGTAACATATCATAACAAAAATGGCGTTGTCATTCCTGGTTGACACCCTTCATTTGCCAAAAAATGCTAGTGTTTCGGTCAAGTCATTTAACGGAAAAGAATGTAATACGCTTGACTCGTTTCTTTCAAACAACTTTCCAACGCCTTATTTCAATCAAGGTGGGCTCAATCGTCCAACATGAGAGAAATATGTCAGCTATCTTATAATACTCATAGTTTGAGATTTATTTTGATACAACTTGCATTGCATTATGAATTTGTATTACGGGTTTGAAGGAGGATGGATCAAAATGGCGCATCATTTCCCTATTAAAGATGCACTAGATTTCGTGCCATCGAAATTTTGTTCACAATTCATATCAATGGAATAGGGTCCATTTAATGACATGGCAGTCATTAGGAGCGTCAAAATTGTTTAATATATTTTCTGGAGCGTATAAATAATTACCATCTAAAGAAGTGCGCACGAATGATTAGCGTTTTGAAGAAGAAGATCATTATGCCATTCTGCGTGTCTGAACACGTTCGAGTATTACTTTCTGAAAAAGTTTAACACTAACACTAGCCTAGCAAAACGAAATAGTGAAAATTCCAAAGTCTTGTTCACCTTTAACGATCTAACAAATCGCTCAAGCATTGTTGGATAGTGACACGCATAATTTGATGTTCTTATGCCAGCTTGTCTTACGAAATCGTGTCCAAATAATGCAACAAAATTGAACGAAAACGCCTCCCGTTTTACGTCATAAAGGTGGTCACATACCTCACTGCAAGAAACCTCTTAATCAACCAGCGGCAGACAATCAGTAGGACGGATGCAAACAATGTTTTATTTTAACCTCACACTCTGTGTTAACAAAGGTTCATGTTTTGAGGAACGAGATCCTCCCTCTTGCAAGTCATGAAGGTGTATGCCCCACTCTTGAAACCACTGTGAAAATTATTTGGCTCATAACAACAGTAATTCGAGCTCATAACACTTCTAGTAATGTTTGCATTACCGAAAAAGTTCCACGTTCCCTACATGTTCCTTCCCTAATTAATCCAACGAATTTAGTAACACACCCACATGAAGTTGAATGAGCACGGTGGTAGATGAATAATGCACCCGCTGATAATAATTTTTTTAGCATATCAACACAGAGGTTTGGTAGAGTCAAGGAAATAGATTAATTGCAAGTAATGGAATATACCTTAAATATGGAAAGTTACACGTTCCACCAGGTGTGCAAGCGGGAGAATCCAGACTGTCCGTAATGTTTTGTGTCAAAAAACAGCTGGGAAGTCCAATGCCACTCCCGCCTCCTTGCTGTGCCATCTCTCAGACCTGTTGCGACACTCTCAGGCCCTGCACTGTGTTCCCTCGAGTAAGGGAAATAGGTTAATAGCCAGTAATCGGTAAACATAAACAATTATAATGGAATAGCCCTTAAATATGGAAAGTTACACGATCCACCATGTGTGCAAGTGGGAGAATCCAGAAACGGTTAAAATATCGATTGACACATCATGAAGCATGTACGGTCGTAATTATATTCACACCAGAGTCATAAAACTCGCATTTGAAAACTACTCAACAATCACAGTTATCTGAACATAACAGAGCTCCATTCGTAAGCGACAAACTCACTCCGAGGTCTGAATAATGGTGAGGGTCAAAGCTGACGTGGCGATCATAAATATTAACGTACGAAACAGTTGCTAATTGAAGATGGGCTGTAACGTCCATAATTGCATAATTGAAGACATGAAAACGCAATCTCTAACAATTGATTGAAATAATTTGTTAACAAGGCATGGTATAACAGACCATAAAGACACAACCATACGGGTAATCTTCTACACAGGAATGTTGAGACCAGATAGATCCAGTTTCTGTTAACAAGATTTGTAAAGGCGTGAAGATGCATGATGGCACAGCTCATGTTGATAGGGCTTGCAGGATAGTAGCTGTTCTATAACCAAATACCTGAATCACTCAACACAGAAGGTAGACAACTCATTAGATTGAAAAATCCCTGAACGCCGTATATACATTCATATAAATTAAAGTACGGCACATTCCCCAATCTGGAGGGTGGCCAAAAGAATGATAATCGTTTTACAGGTCCCCGCTGGCTCACACGCTCAATTCTTGAGTCTGCTACGAAAAAAGGTCATACCAGCTTGAAGACCAATGTTGGCGACAGAACTCGGCAGTCGTGTCCTAGTTGCCGGTCCCACCTCACGCAATCTAGCATCCTGTTTCCTGATGACGGGAGGAAAGGCGTTGTGAGGCCGTGTTCGGCGTTGAAGTATCATAAATACCTCATCTGTTCATTAAATTATTGCACACGATGCAGGAATTGTGTAGATTGTATTTTTGAGTTCAAAGATGAAAAATATGGGAACAAATATCAAATAAACCAATCGAGTACGATAATTTAGTTGTGTCTCGTGTTATAGTTTGTATTTATCTTGTAAACCAAATGTCTTAAAAAACATGTCAAATTTGTTGAACATATACTGTAGAATATCAGTTGATTCGAAACACCGAACAAATTCAATGGATTGAAAAAGAACATGTCTATTCATGGTTATAAACGTATAGTATTTGTGTGCGAAACTGATCTAGATGAATGATAATTTGTTCTATTAATTGGCAGAATGTCTAAGCT
>SDVV010008246.1:0-17307 GCA_016164225.1 Gammarus roeselii | reverse complement strand
CATCCCGAAAGCGGGATGCCAAGGGCGGGAAAGCACATCAGAGCAGCGTCAAAATCAACCATTCACAACCGTTCTCCACTCACGCCTGTTCATTGCACGCTCTCTCGCCACCTCCACATTCATGTCTCTCCTTCCCAACGCCTGCTTCAGACCATCCATCCACCTAAACTTCGGTCTACCTCTAGGCCTGCGACCACTCGCCTCCGCATTCATCACCCTTTTCACCAATCTACCTTCATCGATCCTCTTCATGGGCCCGAACCATCTCAGTACACGCGAATCCACTCTGTCCTCCAACTTCTTCACCATCCCAGTTCTGATTCGAACCACGTCGTTGGTGATCTGGTCTCTCAGCGTTACTGCAGCCATGCTCCTCTAACATTTCATCTCGAAAACATTCAACCTTCTTCTCTCCTCTGCTCTCACCCCCCAAGCCTCAGCTCCGTAGAGTACAATTGGGACAACAACACCCTCATACAGAGCCCTCTCATTGCTTCCATCCCCAACGTCCTACAGCTCATTACACTCGTTATTGCACTCAACACTTTACATCCCTCCTTCACTCGCGCCTTCACTTCAGTTTCCACTAGTTAAGTTTTCTCCGCACGGGAGCCCAGATACTTAAAACACTGAACTTCCTCCAAAAGCTCTCCATTTAGGGTGACTAATTTTGCTCGCATCGACAGTCCTCGAGCATCTCATTACTTTACTCTTACCTACGTTCACTCGAAGTTTCCTCCTCTCACACACTCTACCAAACTCAGACACTAGCCTACATAGCTTCTCCTCCGAATCCGCAACCAGGGCTGTATCATCAGCAAATAGCAACTTCATGCAAGCCGATATAAAAAACATCGCAAGAACTGCTGCAGCACTCACATAGATGTCGAACTTAGAGAATGAGGAGTAATCGAGCAGGCCACAGGTCTCCCTGCACGCGCGGTACTCGCGCTCTGTGTGGTGAAACCACTCGGGCAAGTTGAAGGTGTTGTTCCGACTCAGTAAGAAAGGCGCCTCCTCACCGGCATCGTTGTCCGCTGGCACAGGCAATTTGGGTTAGGAACAACAATAACTGCACTGGCCGAGAGGTTGGCGTTACCGATTGCAGTGCCAACCTTTGGCGCTAAATGTCGCGAGTTCGAGCCTCGGCATGGACACGGCGGTCTTGTGGCAGGGAGATTGGGCGCCTCCTCCCCTCAGTGTCAGCCAATCTCAGTCACCCTCCTAACTAGGATGAAACGGTCGTATGTCTATACACATGCATACAACAATGGGACGAATTTATAATAAATAAACCATTTCGTTGTGCGATTTGTTTCTAGAATCACATAAATAGAAAACACTCACTCCGACAATGATGAAGATGATACAGACATTTTATCGACTCATGGCGCCTTAGCGCTCACCTAAGCCTCGTAGGACCTAGCCACGTAGTCGAGCTGCTGCAGTAATTCAAAAGAAAGGTGACTACTAACCAACCAGTAAAGTACACTCCTAGCTTGGTTTCTAATGAGCTCACCCATTTCTTGGCGCTCAAGGAAGTAGCATGGACGCTCATAGCCCATGGCCTGGCCAAAGACGGCGCCATGCTCCTTCATGCGGGGGAAGATCGGGGACATGCGCAGGCAGCGGGCTGTTTCGAAGTCGGGGAACGGGTGCGCGATGTTGTAGTGTACGCCTAAGGGGAGGCACCATGCGGGGTTAGATGTGAGAAAAACGGACGCACTTGGAGCATATCTCGACACAGTGACAGGTACTTCATGAACCCTCCGAATCAAACACTGATGGACAGATGCCCACGCATGTCCAACCAATTACTCAACATGGATGAGTGCTCAGTCTATGCAAGTATCAGATATAACATGAACAACAGAAGCTGACTTGTCCAATAGAAGCAGCCAGGGTAAAGCACCCATTTACTGTTTGGGTTCGTATCACACGTGAGAAAATAGTTCAACATCAGCAAAAAAAACAAAGAAAGGTGATCCTATGCACGGGGTGTACGTAGACTTAGGCAAGGAACCTCACGCAAGAGAGAAGCAAAATATACAGAAGAATAAGAGGGAGAGAGTTGTGGAGGAAATATAAAGGAAGAAAATAATGCAATACTACTAATAACACTGCTAACTTAGAGCAGGGCAGTCCATTAGCTACCGTTGGTCGAACTTACTAACCGACCTATAATTCAACCAAGGTAATGCGGGTGGGCGAAGAAACATCAAAATTCCTAGGACCAATAATCCTAGTGACAGACATCTACGTACCAACCTGGCACCTCGGTGACTCTGTCTCTGAGGAACTTTGTGTTGTTGTGTGCGGGCAGGAAGCGCGCCACCTCCAGTTCTGAGGCGTCGTAAGACGGGATGCCGTGCACCAGCCACAGAGCCATCAGCTCGGCCAGGCCTAAGGCCGCGTTACTGCCGCCATTCTTAAGGCCTGCCCCGACGTAATAGTTTTCAACCTGATACAGCCAGGAACGGACTTAGTAGCATCCTCAAGACACTTTCATGAGTTTACCTGTCAAATAACATCGTTCCATCATAAGATATTATTTTACAAATTTGATGCATTGTACAGACTGCAAACAGAATTGATCATTGCATACAAGTGATTGTAAATTATCTGTGATGTAAATTATATAAACATTTTGAAAACTTACACTCCAGTCTGCTGCTTGCAACAGCCATCAGAGAGCCTTCTTTTCAAACAAAAAGATGAAACGCATAGGGTTTGTAAAAAATTCAGAAGAAAAATATGTATAAAATTGCACAAACAAACTATGCAGAGATTTTCCAAAGGAGATAAAACTGACAAATTTTGAAGTTTCAGACCTTGCCAGAATTAAAAGCATAAAAATGTTAAAGTTCAGATTTAATACGAATAGTGGGAATTTTGATGAGACCTCTTGAAAGTAGGAGGTCACAAGTGTTAGAAAAATACACATTTCCCTTCAAATCTTCACCTAAATTTCTTCCAACCGTAGTGGTCATTAAATATACTGGCAGTACATTTAGATACTATATTTTGTTATATTTGAATCCAGCATGTGCTGAATCGAGTTGCCACATGACGTACATCATGTGGCAACAGGCCATGCGAGAGTAAATACCTGGCCATCTACATGAACGCTAGTCGCGAGAGACCACGGTATTGGAAAGTTAGAAATTTCAAGAACATGAGAATACTTGCAAGCATACCACTTGCGTGTCGTAAGATACGATATATAAGGGCGAAGCAAAGGAGCTGGGCATCCCCTCCTCAGTCATTTTCTCCCTCGAAGACAGCAGGAGAAGCGAGGGGAGCAGAGGTGCACTTCTGTCCGATTAGATTAGAGTGACGAGGCTTTCTAGCGCGCTGGATTCATCGTCCTTTTGCGCCGAATGTCAAACCAACAAACAGTGCTGCATCAAGTTAGTCTTTCTTTGTTTTTCTTATTTTTCAATGTTCAAGTTAAGGTTTACTACTGCGCAAAGTCAAAGTCCTTTACGCGGCGAACGTCTACGGTATGTACGGGTGCCACAGGAGGTACAGGAACTTCAAGGTGCTGACACCATATGGTCCCAGCACTCCCCGGATGGCAGTCATCTCGAAAACATTCAACCTTCTTCTCTCCTCTGCTCTCACCCCCCAAGTCTCAGCTCCGTAGAGCACAGTTGGGACAACAACACCCTCATACAGCCCTCTCTTTGCTTCCAACCCCAACGTCCTACAGCTCATTAGTCTCTTTAGTGCACTCAACACTTTACGTCCCTACTTCACTCGCGCCTCCACTTCAATTTCCACTAGTTCAGTTATCTCCACATGGGAGCCCAGATTCTTAATACACTGAACTTCCTCCAAGAGCACTCCATTTAGGGTGACATTAATTTTGCTTGCATAGACAGTTCTCGAGCATCTCATTACTTAACTCTTACCCACGTTCACTCGAAGCTTCTTCCTCTCACATACTATACCAAACTCAGACACTAGCCTACATAGCTTCTCCTCTGAATCCGCAACCAGGGCCGTATCATCAGCAAATAGCAACTGGCTCAGCTGCCAACACCGCCCATTCGCTTCCAACAGTTCCAAGCCACGACCCAGCACACTCATGTTCACCTCCCTGATAGAAGTTGAACAGCCAGGGAGACATCACGCAGCCTTGTCTCAGTCCCACTTTCACTGTGAACCAATCACTCACCTCGCTTCCCACTCTGACACATGCTCGGCTGTCGGCTTAGAAACCCTGCACCGCTTTCAACAGATGTCCGCCCACTCCATACAAACGCAACACCCTTCACAGCGCTTCCCTGTCAATCCTGTCGTATACCTTCTCCAGATCCATGAAGGCCCAGAACACGTCCTTTCCTTTGGCAAGGTACTTCTCACAGACTTGTCTCACTGCAAAAATCTGATCGGTACACCCTCTACCACTCCTAAAGCCACACTGTTCCTCTCCAATTGCGCAGTCCGTAGTCTCTAATGCTTTTGATCAGCACTCTCCCGTACAACTTACCAACCACACATAACAGACTGATGCCTCTCCAGTTGCAGCATTCATTAGTATCTCCGTTGCCCTAATATAGCGGAACAATGCAGGCACTGCGTCACTCAATCGGTACCACGCCTGCCACAAAACATAAGTTCAGTAACCTCACCAACCATTCGACAATCGTTACTCCACCCTTCTTCAGGCACTCGGTCGCAACGTCATCCAAACCAGGGGCCTTCCCTGCTTTCATCACGTCCACCGCCTCTGGAACCTATTCCCTGGTAATGTCCGCCACAAGTCTCTCTCTCAAAACTGGCATCCGAGCACTACCACCCACAGCAACAATGTCAACCTCTCTGTCGTCCTCGGCATTCAACAACTCATCAAAATACTCGGCACACCTCTTCCGTACATCAGCAATTTCCAACAACAACTGGTCATTTACATCTTTCACTACTTCCTCCTTTCCGGTCTCTCCTTTTTTCTCCCTCTTCACCTCTTTCCATAACATCTTTTTGTTCTCCTCAAAATTCTGGCACAAACGTCTGCCCCACTGGGCATCAGCGTCTCTTTTGGCTCTCCTTACCACCCGCTTCTCTTCTTTGTAGCTTTCATGAGCCACCACCGACTTCACCTGCAACCACTCCTCAAACGCTCCTCTTTTCCGTGCCACCGCCAGTTTGACCACCTCGTTCCACCACTCGCAACCTTTCCTTCTGCACCCGCCCACACAGAGCGCATCACACACCTTCGCACATCTCAGCAAGGCCTCCCATTCTTCCTCCACATCTTTCAGGTCCTGTCCTCTCACGTTGTTATATTCTTCCCTCAACGCCTGCTGGAACTCCTCGGCTCTACTTTTCACATTCAGTCCACTCACTTTCACTACCTCTCTTCCTCCTCCCACTCGTTTGTTGCCCTTCCATTTCTGCTCCACTTTTAATCGACCTTCCACAAGCAGATGGTAAGACACTCCTCCACCCTCTCCTCTCAACACCCGCACATCCAACAGCCTCCCCACCACTCTCCTCGATATTAGCACAAAATCCATCAGTGCTCTCTTCACCACTGCACCATGGGCCATCCTTACCCATGTGTACTTGTGGATATCTCGATCTTGAACAAACTATTCCCGACCACTAACTCCTGCTCCATACACAGACCTATTCGGTTTTCTCCGCTGTCATTTCTACCGGGAACGCCATACCTTCCTATCACTTTCTCCACCACTACATCTCCAACTCTCGCATTAAGGTCACCCAGCACAACTACATTGGAATGACCTCCAAAACTCTCAACACACTCACTCAGGTCAGTCCAGAATTGCTGCCTTTCCTCTTCACTCCTCTCGCTGCCAAGTCCGTAAGCACTCACAAATACCCATCTTTTTACGTCTAACTTAACTTTCACCAACATCAACCTTGAAGAGACCTCCTTCCACTCCGCTACTAGTCAACCGATCACTCAATATCAAAACCACACCTTCTCGTGCCCAACCTTCCGCGTAAATGTGGTAAGGAAAAAATGAAAATTAGAAAGATTGACGAGATGTCTGTGAGGAGGATGTTTGATGTGTTGGCAAGACATAGTTGACAGGCATGGACGAATGTAAGTTGTTCGTGTTGTTGCGTTGCCATAGCTCCTCCTGCGTTAGAGGAGCCACGGCCGGGTCACAACCCGGAAGCCCATATACCCTCACATTAGACTGTTGGGAATACTACGACCGGTGAAGGCCTCAGTATTAGACCTACAGCCCTGAGGAAGTTGAAGTTGTCTCGCAGGCGTTCCCACAGATCATGTTCCGACGTGACATCAGGGCAGCGTCAAAATAATCATCTATTAGCAAACATTCTCCACTTACGCCGATCCATTGCACGATTTCTCGCAATCTTTACACACTCAGGTCTCTCCTTCCTAACGCCTCCTTTACATCATCCATCGAACCAAACCTCAGTCTTCCTCTAGGCCTATGTTCACTTACTTCCGCCTTTATCACTCTCTTCATCAATCTGCCATCATCCATCCTCACCATGCGTCCGAACCATCTCTGTACACGCGTATCTACGCTGCCCTCTAACTTCTTCACCATCGCCGTTTCAATTCAAACAACATCGTTATTGATCTCGTCTCCCCGCCAACCAACACTGAAGTGGTTGGTTATTAAGGACGCTGTTGCTGTGTCACATTAGCGAACATGTGGCACCAATATTGGTGAGCCCACAGTAGCGAACATGCGGCACCTATATTGGTGAGCACATACACATCGCACACATCGATGGTAATGTACACATGATTATCATACCCTATTTTCAAGTACTGAGAAACTGACCATACATAAAATCTCGCTTACTCGTATACCACACCAGAGCTTCAAATGTAAACAATTGTGAACTTGTCTTTCAAGAAATGGATACTTATAAATGGTGTTAATCAGTACCAACGACCACTGTGCTCCACCAAGCAGCTGACTGTACCATTTTTGGATGCGGGTTTTGTCAAAACAAAACTATACTATTATTATTATATTGTCGAGAAGAAGCAAACTTATGAATAGCCGGCCGGATATCTGACTTATACTGAATTGACCGAATATCCTGAATCCGGACAAAATTACAGTGCGATGGGCATCCCTATTCCCACTGGGCTCTAACAGTGCTAAGACGTAAGAGGCAAGAGCGGAAGAGGGAAGGTTCAATGTTTTTCAGCTGAAATGTTTGAGGAGTAAGGTCGAAGTGACGCTGAGAGAGAGGATACGAGGTAGTTCGGACACAAGGCGAGGATGGGTGACGAGAGATTGGCGAAAAGAGTAATGAAAACTGAGGTGAGTTGGCGTAGGCCTAGAGGAAGACAGCAATTTGGGTGGATGGCTTGCGTGAAGCAGGCTTTAGTGAGGAGACATCATTGTGGAGGTAGCGAGAGAGCGTGCAATGTATAGGCGTACGAGATGGTCGTGGGTGGAGGAGACCCGGTATATATGAGGCCTCACTCCCGACTAGTAGTGTGTGTTGGTTGATTGATTGGTAGTGGTCCGACCCTACAGCGCTAATGGGCTAAGTTTTGGTTACGTGTGTGAGTGCATAAGATGAGTATGAGGTACGTTTTGTTAACATTGTTCACAAACAGGTGAATAAATTGCATTTGACTAGTATATTTATCGTTCTGTTTTTCTGCGCCTTACCATGTCAACACTGCCAGGACTATATCGCTATTCCACTACAACCGCCAGTTCTACGAAGTACACAGGCGCCCTGACTCAAATGATCTCACCTCTGGGCTCATGCCCATGATCCACTTGCCGTCCGGAGAGTAACCGCTAGGAGAGCAGTGCAAGCGACGCAGAACAGCGCGACTTAGACACGGCAGCCGCTGCAGAACTTGCGACAGGGCCGGCTGGAAGTGGTCCCAGTCTGGCAAGTTCTCGGTGCCTACGATAATGCATGACGAACAGGAATCAGGGCAGTTGAAAAAAAAGTTTGTAATGGAATACAACAGGAGGTATGAATGCTAGTGACGTAGGGTTGTTGTTGTTGTTACTTAGCCCCGGTTTCCACCTACGGTGGAGGGAACCGCGCCAGCGTACGGCCTGAAATCTTCAATGCCCACAGACACGCGCGTGTTGAGACAACGGGAGGTGGGAAATAAGATAGGGGTGATTGGTTTAATGGTGGGATAGTGTTATTGCTGCTATCTGAATAAAATTTGTGGGTTGTGTGACCGTTAACAAATGCAACCCGTGTGGTATAACTTTAACCGTGTACACCAGAACATTGTAACTTGCAGCTTGTTCATGTCCCTCAGTCACATTGCAACGCACCAACCAGACGCGTGCAGGTATAACCTCAAAGGGAACAAGGATGTTTTGTAGGAGAGAAATTCATAGACACATTTCTGCTGAGAGCTATAGGGATACCAGAACATTCTTTATAGCTACACCAAAACGTACTTTCAAAGTAGCTAGTTATCAAGAAAGCTTCAATCATTTATAATAACGAACTTACTAAATTACAGAGCATTCAAACTTCACAGTAGGATGTGTCCACTAAAGAATTTGGCTACAATCTATGGATGCTCAGCAGATAGCTGTATATACAATAAACAACAGAGGGCGTGGCCAGAACAGAACGCCATTGTAAGAGTAGCTTTGGGAACTGACTGACTTTTATTGGAGAGGGTAATATTAAGATGGGAGCCTATGAAGGTGCATACCTGGCACTGCGGGCACCGAGGAGGGTATGGAGCGGTGCTCGAAGGTACCCGCCATCACGCCACCATTGTATTCCCGCAGATAGATGTGACCGTCAGGGTCGCGGATGGCTGCACACGGAAACCGCGAACGACCATTGACATGGATCATTAATAAAGGAGAATGTGGAGCGGGCAGAAAATCAAACAACCTACGACCAAGGAGGTGCAGTACTGAAATGACGTTGTCAATGGTAGAGATGAAGCTACCATTTTACAGGTTTTGGCTGATACAAATACTCCATACTCTAACTCTAACGACAGGATTGACAGGGAAGCGCTGTGGAGGGCGTTGCGTTTGAATGGAGTGGGTTGAAATTTGTTGAATGCGATGCAGAGTTTCTATGTTGGCAGCCGAGCATTTGTCAGAGTGGGAAGCAAGGTGAGTGATTGATTCTCAGTGAAAATGGGACTGAGACAAGGCTGCGTGATGTCTCCCTGGCTGTTCAATATCTATGTGGATGGAGTGGTCAGGCAGGTGAACGCGAGTGTGCTGGGTGGTGGCTTGGAGCTGTTGGAAGCGAACGGTCGGAGTTGGCAGCTGAGCCAGTTCCAATTTGCAGATGATACTGCCCAGGTTGCGGATTCAGAAGAGAAGCTTTGTAGGCTAGTGTCTGAGTTTGGTAGTGTGTGTGAGAGGATGAAGCTTCGAGTGAACGTGGGTAAAAGTAAAGTAATGAGATACTCGAGGACTGTCGATGCGAGCAGAATTAGTGTCCTCCTAAAAGGAGAGTTGTTGGAAGAAGTTCAGTGTTTCAAGTATCTGGGCTCTCATGTGGAGTAGACTGAATTAGTGGAAACTGAGGTGAAGTCGAGAGTGAAAGTGGGGTGCAAAGTGTTGGGTGCACTGACGAGCGTAATGAGCTGCAGGACCTTGGGGATGGAAGCAAAGAGAGAGCTGTATGAGGGTGTCGTTGTGCCAACTGTGCTGTACGGAGCTGAGACTTGGAGGGGGGTGAGACCAGAGGAGAGAAGATGGTTGAATGTTTGCGAGATGAAATGTTTGAGGAGCATGGCTGGAGTGTCGCTGAGAGACAGGGTTACTAATAACGTGGTTCGCATCAGGACGGGGATGGTAAAGAAGTTAGAGGACATAGTTGATTTGCGTGTTCTGAGATGGTTCGGGCACATGGTGAGGATGGATGAAGGGAGATTGATGAAAAAGGTGTTGAAGTCAGAGGCGAATAGACGTAGGCCGAGAGGGAGACCGAAGTTTTGGTGGATGGATGGTGAGAAGCAGGCGTTAGGAAGGAGAGACGTGAGTGTGGAGGTAGCGAGAGAGCATGCACTGGATAGGCGTGAGAGGAGAAAGCCCTAGGCATATCGTTGAGAGACGGGATGGTCGCGGGCGGAGGGGGGGGGGGAGCAGTCATTATTACGCGGCAGGGATAATAAACCGGTCACTCTGTCGGGTCCTGCTGCCGACACTGACCTCGAACCGCACTCATGACCCGGAGGGTGTGTAGCGAGGTCCCCGGCCGGACCCTTTTGCGCAAAAGAGCTTAGGTGTGTGAGTGTACACGAGTGTGAGGTGCGCCTTGCCGTCTGCCACCCCCCTTGCTGGAGGATTTCGGCGTAGTATCTGTATCTAACTATACTATACTTTCAGTATATTATTAAACAAAATTTTCAAAGCCCCCCGTTATATGTGAAAACAAATGATAAATGCTTCTTTGTCGTTGCTTTCAGCACACAAGATTAGCAATCTTTAAAACCACAAGGTGACAATTTCTTGCATGCATTTGAAAAATTTATAACATCAAAATTCAATGAGTCAATTTTTTTAATATAGGAAATGTATAACATGTAGATGATATTGGTCGATTTTTGATAGACACTGCAAGAAAAACTGATGCCACCAATACAAATGCCTTGGTAGCAACATTTAAAGTTAACAGTTAGCTAACCATGAACAAAACAAAAAACAACTCGTACCCAAGAAGAAGCCAATTAATTTTTCATTTGATTATTGTTATGCTATTATATCAGAAGAAACCTTCAATCAATCCATGAAATCTGATTTTTAATCCCAAGTTTCGAGATATCAAGCCATACCCATAAATAATTTTATCCAAGGTTTTCGTTGTTGGTCTCAGTTAACCATACAATTTCATTTTTCTACTGTAGAAAAAATTAGATAACTGAAACTAAACAGAAATATTTCAGTTTTAATTTCAATTATAGGCCTCTATAACTTGGTACCAACACCAACAACATAAAATGCCCTTAAGAGTGAAGATAAAACAGGGCTCCTAAATCAACCCCCATTTCATTATCAGAATTAAGCCCTACCTGGCATGGAGAGGTCTACATCCTCCATGGGGAAGGTCTCGAGGCAGTAGTGATCGGCAGGGTGGATGGGGACACGAACTTTGGGCTCGCTAAGCAGGCCCACCTGTGGACAGAACCAATGACTTACTATTTGACTACCTACAATAAGTAGCTCAACCATTACCAGGCAACATCACGAGCCTATGCCAAAATCCCCTGCAATGACATTTAAGTATATAACCAACCGTATTACTGATAACTCGTAAGTATTTCGAATTATCATCGTCACATACGTGTATAGCATGAATTCAAACAGTGCAAAATTTAACTTCTGTTTCGAATGAACCATAAAATATCTTTAAAGAACTGATATGGAGCTCTGCATGTGATGCCCCATTGAACCATTTAACATTGCATTTCACGAATTTTGGGTAAAATTTTCAACAGAATTGAAATTTATGCAGTGCATAAACGTTGCAGCAGGGGTAAACCGGGAAAGGCTGCTGGGACCTGTTGCAGACACTGATCTTGGACCTCACTCCTGACCCGTAGGGTGTGTGCCCCCGTAGGGCATGAAGATAATCGATTCTAGTAGGTTCGCACTCTTTCGTGTGTGTAAACACAGTGACCATCATTATTAAATTATTTATTAGACATTTCATCAGCGGTACATATGCCCGCTGGTGCGTACAGGAACGGGAAGAGCTTAAACGCAGCTACATGTACAGATTACGATCTCAGTACATTGTAAGGTGAAGACCAACCCGCCTGCACCACTATTCGGTTTTTATACAGTTTTGTATAGTTTTATATGCTTTCCCCAAGAGATTAGCTTTTTTCAATACAGAGGTCAGTGAGTAGGCTTTGTAGGTTGCACGGAGGATTTAAGAGGGCTCGTTGGGCCGCTGCAAATGCGTCGCAATCCATCAGTAAGTGCTCCACAATGATTGCCCCCTGATGGAAACAGGGGCATGTTGTTTGGTCCCCGGTCTACGTCCAATAGGTGGTAGTGGGTTATCCATGTGTGCCCCATGCACAAGCGGTTAATGAACACTCGGTCTCTTATGTTGGAAAACTTGGTTTCCCATTCTCCGACCGGTAGTTTAACTGAAAGCATTTTTGTCCGCTTTGTTGCCACATGTCATTCTATCGGGATGTTAAATGGGTGTCGATGATAGGGAACCAATCTCGGTAGTGCATGGTGATAAATGATTTTTGATGACTAGACGCCAGTTTTGCAAGGGAATCTGCAAGCTCATTTCCCCTTATTCCCACATGACCAAGGATTCAGCAAAATTGGACCGTTTGGCCGGTCTCGGACATTGTTAATAGATTGTGCTGCATTTTACGAAGAGCAGGGTGTTTGCAGTGCAGAGTTTTGAGCTGAGCGAGTGCACTCAGACCGGCTGAGAACACGCGAACACGACGTCTTTGGGGATGTGATCGGTTCATGTAATTGAGATGGCTAATTCGAGTGTGTACAGCTAAAACAGAGGCTTCTGGTGAAAGAGCAGCCAAACGTGAGGTTTCCCGCACATGACGGCAGCTCCCACGCCGTTCGCAGTTTTGGAACCGTCAGTGTATATATGCCGTTAATCTGAATAGTATTCCTAGAGATGTTTTGAAAATTCTCGACGGGACGTATTGACTGGAGAAGTTGCTTTAGGGTGTATTTTTTAACCTTTGTTATAACTAGCGGTGGTTGCATCCATGTTGGTGAGTTGATTTGAACAATTCGGTAGGGGAATGAAGGCTTAGAAGTTGTTAACGCATGTATTCTTCTTAGCCACAAAGAGACGTTGATTGGAAATGTTGGTGGTGTGACTGAGGACTGGAGTGTTGATTAGGTTTCTGTTCTAGATTTTGATTTGATTTGAGCCTCATTTCCACCGGAGCCTCAACGTGAGTCGTGATAGGCCCCCTGTACGGCGCGACCGTCATTGATTCAGGTAAGTTCGCACGGCCTCGCGTGCGAAAATATTAGTCTTGTCAAGATGAAATCAGTACATATTTCATTGTGGCATATTCGCGTACTAGCGCGTACAAGAGAGTAATGAGTTGAAGCGTATCTTCCTAAATGTATTGTTATCTTTGAGCATAATGGGATGGAGAGACCACCTCACTTGCACAGGTTTTTGGGGTTTAGACAGCTTTGTATAGTTTGGTGTGTTTTCCGAAAGCGATAAGCTTATTACTGTAGGTTGGGTCAGTGAGTAAGCTTTGTAGGTTGCATGTGGGATTTAAGAACGCTCGTCGGGCTGCCGCGAGTGCGTTGCAATCCATCAGTAAGTGTTTCACGCTGATAGCCACTTGGTGGCAACAATGGCAAGGTGACGCTTTGGTCCTATGTCGACGTCCATCAGGTTGTTGGGAGTCATCCACGTGTGTCCCGTGCACAAGCGGTTGATGAACATTTGGTCTTTTCTGTTGGTGAACTTTGTTTCCCATTCTCCGACTGAGGGTTTGACTGGAAGCATTTTTTGTCCACTCTGTTGCCACATTTCATCCCATCGGGATGTTATATGGGAGTTGATGATAGGGAAACAGTCTCGGTAATGTATTGCGAAAAATTGTTCTTTGTGAGTAGATGCCAGTTTAGCAAGCGAGTCCGCAAGTTCGATTCCTCTTATTCCTGCGTGCCCGGGAATCCAGCAGAATTCAACTGTCTGATCCGTCTCGGACATCACAAAGAGAGAGTGCTGCATTTTACGTAGAACGGGATGTTCGCAGTGCAGTGTTTTAAGCTGGGTGAGGACACTCAGACTGTCTGAGACTAGTTCGAGCGCGTGGAGCTCCGCAGAGAACACGGAGGCCTCTTGTGGGAGGGTGGCTGAGAGTGGGATGTTCCCGCACACAGCGGCGGCTCCCACTCCGTCCGTGGTTTTGGAGCCGTCAGTGTATATATGGCGGTAGCGAAAGTTCGTCTCGCCGGAGCGGAAGTGGAAGTTCGTTAGCGAGCACGTTAAGGGATTCGATTGGGGTGGAGTGGAACGCGCCGGTTGTGATGCGCATATCGTTGTTGCGCTGAGGCGTTTGAGTCATTTTGACTGCTGAATTGTTAACAACAGCCCCATAGTCAAGGCGTGATCGTATTATTGTCTGTACAAAATCATGCCATATAGGGCTGCAATATGCGGTTGACACGCGAGCTTAGGTTACCAACCAAGATCCGTAAACTTGGTGGAGTCTTCGTATCTAGGTGTGTGTGGTGCTGCGTTAGAGCTGGCTTTAGTTGCAGGCGAGGGGCGAGCGTAAAATGCATGCTTTTAGTTTTATAGGGTAACTAGTTTGATCTGTTCTGGGGAGCCCAGTTCTCAACTTGGTTCAGAGACTTCTGGAGTTCATGTCGAACTATTTAAAGACTAAAGACAAAAAAAGATCGCCACTAAGGACGCTCCCCTGATTGACGCCCATTACCTACGGGATGAAGCGGTGATCGGTTATGGCTGAAATGCGGGCACCACACGGCTGTTCAGTCATACCAGCATAGACTGGGGAACGTCTCTTCTGATCTCTGTCTACGATACTTGGGTTCACCCAATGCGGTGGAGCATGTCATGACATCATGCCCGGGCATCGCAGGCAGCAAGTTTAACCATGATGTCATGTCGGTGCGTGATCAGTGAGAACGCCCGCGAGACATCATTGACTTCCTCAGGGGTGTAGGTCTAACATAGAGGTCAGTACCAGCTGAAACACCCTCAACAAGCAGATGTCGGTGAGTACCCGGGCTTCGGACAGAGTGCCGGCTGTGGCTCCTTCACCGCAGGAGTAGATAGGGTTAAGCAACATCAGTGCAGTGTCACCGACTTTGACCTTGACAGTGCGATTCTGCAGACATCGGTGGATGAAGCGTGGCAGAAAACCTCTCAAGCCTTTGCAGTGGATATCTTTCATGGTGTCGTATTTCCAGGACTGAGAATCATGCAGTTGTTGAGAATCATAATATCAATCAGTCTACCAAGTGCAGCATTCATCAGACCTACATTCTGTTCTAGCGTTTGCTCTAGATCTCCAGCCTGTCTCGTTCATTCCATTTTCAATTTCTCTACACATTGTATTCTTATCTTTGGCTTTGGCATGTTCTTCATTTTGCAGACCTAATAAATAATTTTGTACTGTAGATAATGACTAAGTGATAATTCAGCATTTTTCCGTACAAATAGTGACTTTTAGTGATTTTTCTGCACTTTTTAGTACAAACAGTGACTCGACTTTTGGTGACTTCACACACAAATTATGTGATTTTTGAATAGTGACCCAGTACACGCCCTGGAATAAGGATCAAAAGTCTGCTTGAAAAAAATATATTGCACGGCACAATAACTTCTAAACTGCACAAGAAGGGACTGGGAATATGTTGGTCATTATAAAAATATTTATTTCGAATGTCGTATATAACATTTACTGTTCAAAGTTTTAACCAGAATACTTTAACACAATTGCAAGTCATAGGCCACACCTTTGTATCCATGAAAACTTATTGGCATTTCGAGGTATCACCTTCTCGAAAGAAGTGTGCACCTCTGTTCTGTAATAGATTATGGAAAAGCAAAAATAATTTTAAAAGAAGTTGATGTGGAGCTCTGTGCATGATGTTGTTATCTAATTTGCACCACAAATAGTAGAAGGCATGTATTTATGACGAAACCATAGCATTCGAGGAATTATCCCCTACAACCTGATCAAAAGTGAGAAAAATGGCTCCAGGTTCAGAGCTTGATGTGAATGAATCAAGTTTGGACAATGCAAACACAGAGGATTGTGTAAAATCGTTTTTTTAGTTCAAGCTGTAAATTGCCTCTCTGATATCCCCAACATTCTACAACTCCTTAAAACATTCAGCCCACCTCGTCAGTTCATCACTGCTCTCCATCAACAATCGGCCGATTACATCTCCCCCTTCTCACTCTCTTTACCTCTTCAGAACATCTTGTGGTTTCCCTCAAAATTCTGGCACAAGCGCCAACACCCCCTCGCATCAGCATCTCTCTCAGCTCTCCTAGTCACCCGTTTCACCTTTCCTCATTGCTCGCTCTCCATCAACAATCGGCCGATTACATCTCCTCTTTCTCACTCTTTTTACCTCTTCAGAACGTCTTGTAGTTTCCCTCAAAATTCTGGCACAAGCGCCAACACCCCCTCGCATCAGCATCACTCTCAGCTCTCCTAGCCACCCGTTTCACCTCGTCTCTTTGCTCTGTAGTTGTCAGAAGCTACCAGCGACCTTGTTTGCAATCATACCACAAAGGTTTTTTATGCCCATATGGCGCACACCACACACATTTTTTGCACATTTCAACAACGCATCTGAAAGACTCCTGTTCTCTCTCAACAAATCTCAGGCCTTGCTCTCTAACACTGCCGTATTCCTCTCCCAACAAGTGCAAGGACTCCTCAGCTCTGCTGGTCACATTTAGTTTCCTCACCTTGTTCAATCATGTTCATATAAAAAGTTATAAAAATATGTATAGCTGAAAGGCGTTGAAACAGGGATGGACAAATCAGCTGTAAGGCATATTAGCTGAACTGTGGTTGATTACAGCTCTGAGAAATGTAGAAACAGGAGATTAAGATGAGGCACTAGGAAGAAATATTTGAGTGTAGGCCGGTAGCTTGTCCGTATGGACCAGGCAAACCGAAGACATACAGAAAGTAACTTGACGAAGATCTAACGGCTTGTGCATACAGAAGGACAAAGTTCAATGTATACAAAATCATAGTAAAATGAATATTTAGCACACAAAATATCCGCAATCATTCATCATAACTGCAACAAAACTGCTAGTTCACAACTGGAATATTGCACTAGTCTGCAGGGTGGAGGGGACGAAGACTCTTCATCTCAAAAATGAAAAAAAACATTGGGTAACACAAACAGTGTTCAAAGCAACAGATTTTTTGAACGCCATAGAAAATAAGGTACAACAATAACTGTGTCGAGGACCTTACCTTCCTCGCCCAAGTGCCGGCGGTGTTGACGAACACATCGCACTCAACAATGCCTTTGTTGGTCTCCACGCCTACCACGCGCTCGTCCCGAACCACCACCTTCGACACGGAGCAATCCTCCACAACACAGGCACCTGAGAGAGGGTGGGAAAATAGAGGGCGCGTCAGGCAGACTGAGGGCGCGCCAGGCAAATGGAGGGCGCGCCAGGCAAATGGAGGGCGCGCCAGGCAAATGGAGGGCGCGCCAGGCAAATGGAGGGCGCGCCAGGCAAATGGAGGGCGCGCCAGGCAAATGGAGGGCGCGCCAGGCAAATGGAGGGCGCGTCAGGCAAATGGAGGGCGCGTCAGGCAAATGGAGGGCGCGTCAGGCA
>SDVV010008245.1:0-10652 GCA_016164225.1 Gammarus roeselii | reverse complement strand
GGGCTATGAGCGGTATAAGGCTGGTACGTTTGGCGGCTGATAACTCACCGTGGAAATGTATTAGATAAAAATGAGAGACAATCGTTGGAGCAGTGAGCCAGAACACCATAATGTTGATAGTAGACTTCCTTATAAAAAAAATGTGGTCAGCTATTAGGTCGGAGGAATTCTACTATCAAAAGGCTGGTGCTCCTGCTCACTGCTCCAACGAGTGTCTCACATTGTTCCGGAGCGAGTAATTATCCGCCAAATGCTCCGTGTCGGAATCATCGCCCTCCATTGTTCTAAATAAAGCGAGATCTGGCAACTACGCGGTCGAAGCGATGACTAGAGTGACGTCACTGGCTCCGCAGTTGCTTATTGACTCTATTGAATAGCTAAGTGTAGCCTTGCCTTGGTTTGAAATAACTGTCCTCCCTCGTCAATGCACTCTAACTGAGGCCGAATGGAGCGGGTTGCTACAAGAAAGTTGCTAGAATATGCTGCCAGCACCGAACAACACGCGGGCACCGGGCGCTTGCGGTGACTGGCTTTGATGTAAGAGGAATGGATAAAGAATTAAACTTCACCTCCGTTGCCCACTGTCGAACGGCCGAGTGCATCGCGGCTTTAATAAACAGTGCTCAGGAGGGTCAAGAAAAAGTTGAAGTTAGGTGAGGTCGTCCTAAATTTCTATTCGTACCTCGGTACCTAGCACACCCGCCACTTTCGAGCAGGTTATGGTACTTGACCGCGCTTTCACATCTATAGCAGGCCCGTCCACGGCATCCGTGGATTCAAAACTCATGGAATCACCGGAAACAGTCCGCTTGTTTCAAGTAGAAGACTACGACGGGTCTATTTTAAATACAATTGTGAATTAGCGTAACAAGATAACTAAAATTATAGCTCATACGCACGGGCGGTTACGACAGCAGCGAGCGGACTCAAATTGCTGTGCACGGGTGCTCCACAGATCACGCTAGTCCTTGGGATGCGCAGGTCATGCACATCCTGCGTCGAATAAGGATATATAGGGAACGGGAGTCTGGTGTGAGGTTTCAACAATGGCAATGAACCTCAGATATGGGAACCCACGAAAGAAAAGTAGTGAGCCTTTGAGACCGGTTATCGCTATGAAAAGACCGTAAGGACTTCTTTCACCTGTGCATGGGACCACCAAATCGTGTCCGGAGGAGCATAGACTAACAAACAATAAGTGGAACTAAATTGACTAGTATGTTCTATCTTACACCTACGATCCGTGCCAATCTACTGATTCTAGCCCCTTCCTTCAAATTCATGTCTGGGTCATAATTAATTGTTGTGGTTGTTCCAGGGACCGCGTTCATGGGCTGCTGCAAGTCCCCATTCATCTGGTACCCCGTGGGCTGCCTCCTCATCAAGTCCAGCCTGAAGCTGGACTGGTGTTCTGCACTCCGCTACTGCCACCAGCATCAGGGACAACTCTTCTCGGCAGACACCTCGCAACACTTCGAGGCCCTCAGGGCATACTTGGCCACAACAAGCTTCGGTGAGAACACTGGTCACTTTTCCAAACTGGAAAAGCATCATTGTAGAATATATTAGATTTCAGCGGCCTCAAAGCGTCTAACGCAGCGGAGTAAATGTTTCTAAAATGTTGAACGTCAAATATAAGGGAATAGTTAGAGTGCGCAACAATGTCTCTAGTGCCGGGTCGCCAGTATGTGAGACGGCGACGCTAACAAGGGTGTATGGTCAAAGTGTAAACCTGAAAAATTCTTCTGATTCAAATTTGACATCAAATTCACCAGAGCCTCATGGCGAGTCATCGCACGCTCCCTCCGTAGTGCGGGGAGATCATGGATTCAGGAAGGTTCGCACACCTTCGTGTGCGAAAACAACGACCTTACCAGGGTAAAATTAAATAATAACTTTAATTGAGGTACATCTGCAAGCTGGTGCGTACCAGATCGGAAAAGATTTTTTTAAACGAGGTAATATAAACAGAGTAACGAGTCCGTGCCTAGTGGAGTGGATAGACCACACCGCCCGCACAGAGGTTTCACACAGCTTCGTATAACCCGGAATGTTTTCCGAAAGCGATTAGTTTTTCCGGTGAGCAGTTTTGCAGGTTGCATTGGGGATTTAAGAAGGCTTATCGGGCTTTTGCGAGTGCATAGCAATCCATAAGTAAGTGTTTCACGCTGGCTGCCACCTGGTGGCAACAGGGACATGGTGGCGCGTCCGGTCCCATGTCTACATCCATTAGATGGTTGTGCGTTATCCACATGTGTCCCGCGCACAGGCGGTTGATGAACACTTTGTCTGTTCTGTTGGAGAACTTGGTTTTCCCATTATCCAACCGAGGGTATGACTAACACCCCTTTTTTGTCCACTGGTGCAACATGTCGTTTCCTCGGGATGTTATATTGGAGTTCATGACAGGAAACCGAATCTGCAAGCTCATTTCCTCTTATTCTCACATGCCCAGGGACCCAGCAGAATTTAACTGCTTGGCCCGTCTCGGACATAGTGAAGAAATCATGCTGCGTGTTACAATGAGCAAGCGGATTGTTCATAGGGCAGAGTTTTTAACCGAATGAGGACACTCAGACTGTCTGAGTCCGACGTATTTGAAGAGACGACCTGTTTTTGTAATGAAGATGGCCGATTCGAGTGCGTGCAGCTCTGCATAGCACATAAAGGCTTCTTGTAAGAGGGTAGCCGAACGTGGGGTGTCCCCGCACATAGCGGCAGCTCCCATTTCGTCAGCAGTTTTGGAGCTGTCAGTGTATACATGGCGGTGCACTGAGTATTGTTCCTCGAGTAGTCTCAAAAATTCTCTGCGGCACGTGTTGGTTGGAGTAGTTGCTTTAGGGTATACTAGCAAATCTAAGTTGACCAGCGGTGGAATCATCCTCCACGTTGGTATGTGTTTTTGAAGAATTTGGAAGGAGAATAAAGGCTCAATAGCCATGCGATTGATGTTCAGTGAGGTTAATAAGTTGTCCACGCGTAGGGAAAATGGTGGAAATATATTCTTTTTAGTCGCAAAGACGCGTTTATCGGAAATGTTGGTGAAGTCGTTGAATGCTGAGTTATTGATGAGACTCCTAGTCTTGAAGTGTAGTATTGTGGCGAGTTCGTCACGACGGAGCGGAAGTGGAAGCTCGTTAGCCAGCTCGTTCAGGGATTCGATGGGAGTGGATCGGAACGCACCGGTTGTGATGCGCAAGGATGTTACAGAGGCCAAGTCCTGCTAACCTTTTGCAGCGAGTCTCTAGGGCTGTAATGTGGGATCGCCTTTTGAGTTCAGGATCCCACACAAGACCCAGGAACTTTGTAGAATCTTCGTATACTAGAGATGTGTTGTGCAGCGTTAGGGCTGGTTTCAGATTAAGCCGTGAACGATAGTAACATGCATGATTTTAGTTTTAGAGGTCGAGAATCGAAATCCTTTTACGGAAGTCCAGTTTCCGACTTTGTTATGATACTTCTGGAGTTCATGCTAAATTGTTAGAAGGCTACGGGTGTCTATAGCTCAATTGTATGTCGTCACGAGGAAAAACAACAACTAGCTGGTCGATTTTCAGGTCAAAAAGAGTGACATTGAAGACGCTTCAATGAGGGACGCCCATTTCTGGCGGGTACGTTGGTGAGAGTGGGGCCGACCTTGACCTAGGAGGTACGATTTTAAAAAAACTGGTGTATAAAACGAGGTAAGCGGCCTCTCAGGCCTTTGCGGTGGAGATCCTTCGTGATACCGTATTTCCAGGTATTGTATAGTCGAAAAATATGGAAATCACAGGTTTCCTTTGGACAAAAATCTGTCGAATGTCTGATTTAAGTCGTACAAGGTGGTCCGTCGTGGAGCGGCGCTTGCGGCCGCCGCATTGGAAGATGTTGAGGCCTGCGTGCATCTCAAGGTATTCTAAAAGGCGTGAGTTAATCATTCTTTCCATAGTCTTACAGAAGACGCTGGTAAGGGCAACGGGGCGGTAGTTGCGTGAGTCACCGTGGAATTTTCTGGGTTTGGGCATCGGAATGTTTACATTCCCGCCATTGGTCAGGAAAAAATGAGTTTGAGTATGTTATGTTAAACACTTGGCGTTTGCTTTTCTACTCAAGAGCACGTTCAGGGAGATCTTTGATCAAATTGATGTGCACGCGGTCCAGCCCGTGTAAATTTTGGCGGGTATGGTCGATAACGTACTGTAATTCTTGGAGAGAGAATGGTTTGTTGAAGAAATCTTCGTTTGTTGAAGTAATGTCAATGAGTTCACTTCCTTTCAAGTTTTATCCAGCTGGAAAGTAGCCGTGTAATTTGTTGATTGCGATGTCTGGCTAAGAGTCTGGGCTAGTTTATCCGTGATTTCCGCGTAAGATGTATAAATGGTGCCTCAGTCTGAAAAGAAGTGGATAGACCGTTCGGGGTGTCCCTGTATAAGTCTGATTTTTTCCCAAACATGGGAGAAAGGGGTGTTTCGGTTAATACTGTTAAATAATTGGGTTCATTCAGCTCTCTCGTTTCTTCTTTTCCACGCCATTTGGTTCCTGCGGGACCGTACGCGACGGAAGGTTATGTACAGCCTCTCACGCCTGTCTCTTCCTTTTTG
The DNA here is from genome assembly GCA_016164225.1 of Gammarus roeselii. Classification (NCBI taxonomy): domain Eukaryota; kingdom Metazoa; phylum Arthropoda; class Malacostraca; order Amphipoda; family Gammaridae; genus Gammarus; species Gammarus roeselii. The sequence continues at coordinate 6,072 of SDVV010008245.1, read as the reverse complement.
CTACTCAGAGCACCAACACGATTTGAAAAAAAATTGAAGGTGAATATTGGGGATGCTTGCGGTAGCTGCAGTTTGGAATTTCTCGTATTGAAAAAGGCGAGATCGTGTTCGGAGATTTCGTCAGAAATGCCATCCTCATCGTGCTACGATATGTTCCGAAAATTCATCCCATCTGCTTTCCGGTAGTTGAATCGATGTTCTTGTGCAGAGGAATGGTTTGGTTGGTTGGTGAGGAATGATACGATGACTGGGTTTTTGTCACTGTCGTTTGAAGGCAGGCCTACCCTAACGAGTTGAGGTACTTGTGTGGGAGAGGATATGGCTAAATCGATGGCGGTTTCACTTTCGAGGGTGACTCAGGTGCGTTGTCCGTCATTGAGGAGAACTAGGTTGTGAGTGTCTGATGTTGGTCATTATCATTCCCTTGGGGTCTGTTCTCACGCATCACCACATTTTGTGGTGTTGAAGTCTCCAAGGAGGAATACGAAGAGGGCAGTTGATTAAGCAGTTCTTTCATTAGTGCTTCCGAGAGGTCATGGCTTTGTGACGAGTAGATGGACACCACTGTTATTAGTCTTGAGACTCATATCTTCACAGCGATGGCTCGGAGTTCTGTCCTCAGGGGAAGGGGATGGTGAGGTATGCTTTGTTGGATCATGAGTGCCACTCCGACGTGGGCAGTCACGTTATTGTGGCCTTCACGGCGATGTATGAGATATTGAGGGATTGTGAAGGTGACGTCTCTCGGAGTTTGATCTTCTGGATAACCATCACCAACGGTTTATGGGTGAAGCTTAGCGATAAATATACGTATTTCTTGCTTCTAAGTCCCTGACAGTTCCACTGAAGCACTGTATTAATGCTCATTTCGAACGCAGTTCACGCTCAAACATTGATGATCTCAAGTGGTCGCATTGTTTTAAGAACTTTCTTTGTGTTCGTGTCTTCGAGTTTGCCTAGGGGTTCTAGTTCGTGAACGTTCGCGAGAACGCCAGCTTTCTGTCGAACGTGGGCTGCTAGAATCACTGCGTTCGCGACTGTGAGGGCTCTCTAAGGAAGAGGAGGAAGACGAGGATGTCCGCTATTTGCATTTGCATTTGGAACGAGCGTATTTGCTTCTATAGTTTTTTTTAACTGCATGGTTAGCTGAGCAGTAGCCGGTGGGATATTTGGGTCGATTGAGGTGCATGACTATGTGGTGATTTCTGGTGCAAGTTTTTCGTTGGATATTTTCAACACGTCCTCACGCAGACAAAGATTGTTTTCGCTGGTGAGATGTTCCGGTGTCGGGCATGATTACTGAGGGTTGAATTCCTTACTTAGATTTCCGCTCGGTGTGGTCTTGGTTAAGACAAACATAGGCATTCTACGTTCTGATCTTGACAAACTCGTTCGTGGGCTGTTGCTAAACGTTTGGCTTTGTAGCGGGCGGGCGTCGAGCATCCCGCGGTCATCGTCGGAGGTGTCTTCATCTCTTCACCTTTTCGTTTTAATGTTAGTGGACCTCACTTTGCGGTCGACTGAGGGGGCAGCATCCATCACGGTGACCTCCTGGGCACCAGTTGGTTCATTGCTAGGGCCACTCACCTCTATTACGAGGGCAGTCGATAAGCTCAGTGCTGTAGTGTTACTGCTAGTGAGAAGTGTTCCGGTTTTCTTGTTAGGTTGTGTTGACGATGTACGAGTATCGTCTGAGGGGTTGGGTTGACTTGTAGAATCAACTGCTTTGGCATAATTAAGGAGATTTGAGTTTTAGTCGAGTCAGATTAGAATGGCTTGTTTTCGTGTGACTCTACGATCGTTTTGTGTGATTGTCATTGCTTTTTGGTCCATATGCTTTGGGCAGTCGCGGTTGCCTGCCTCGTGGAGGAATGAGCAGTGGTAGCACGTAGGTTGGGTGGCTTTGCAGTCCTTTCTGTCGTGTTCGCTGGCGCACTCTTACAGCGTTGAGATATGTGCGGCTTGCAGTATTTGAATACGTCGCCGTATTCAATGCGTTTTATGGAACATTGCAGGGCATGTCGCCACTGGGTAAGTTTTTGTGTTTCCTTTTCACCCGGGATTACTATGAAAGGTGTTTTGGTATGTGGTAGATTAAGTTTCGTTATTAGATTCAGGTTGCTAAAGAAACTACGGTAACTCCGAAATCCTTTGCTAAACCTACAGCAAATACACTCTGGTAAGTTGTAGGGGTGTAGCAGGAAGTGTATATAATACACTCTGGGCAGTTGTAGGGGTGTATCAGGAAGTGTATATAATACACTCTGGGCAGTTGTAGGGGTGTAGCAGAAAGTGTAAATACACTCTGGTCAGTTGTAGGGGTGTAGCAGGAAGTGTATATAATACACTCTGGTCAGTTGTAGGGGTGTAGCAGGAAGTGTATATAATACACTCTGGTCAGTTGTAATGGTGTAGCAGAAAGTGTATATAATACACTCTGGTCAGTCGTAGGGGTGTAGCAGGAAGTGAATATAATACTCTCTGGTCAGTTGTAGGGGTGTAGCAGGAAGTGTATATAATACTCTGGTCAGTTGTAGGTTTGTAGCAGGAAGTGTATATAATACATTCTGGTCAGTTGTAGGGGTGTAGCAGGAAGTGTATATAATACACTCTGGTCAGTTGTAACGGTGTAGCAGGAAATGTATATAATTCGGATGGTAGCGTTGAAGGACGGATGTAATTCAACAGTTACAGTGGTTTTCTTCGTGGGTGATTTACCTACAGCGTTACTTTGGTCAAGTTTTACGACGTGGGCCAGATACTCGTTTCCCTGTCGACGGATGGTTTCCAGGTTACCTCCTAGTTGTAGTGAGAGTGAGTTCATCATAATGAACGGATTCTTTTGGTGAGCAGCTTTGCTTGCACCGCTATCTATGAGCGTTATGAGGAAGTGAGCAGGGAATGCTGATCGTTTCTCCTGGGTGGGAGGGTCAGACTGGGAGGAGCGCATCGAGGCCATAGCTCTTCGTCGCCCGCCCGACTTAGTGGTTCAAATGGAATTGGACATTTTCTCTTTCTATTTCATCTTGTGGGCAGTTTGTGTGTTCCGTGGGTTGGCCGTTTACTTTGCAGTAGAAGTAGAGGGATTCTTCGGATGGGCATGACTGGGCATCCTCCTGCCCGTCATGGTCGCCTTGGGAGCAGTGTGAGCATCTTTGCTTATCATGATAATCTCTGCCCGTGAATCTGAATTTCTAGCATTTACAATATCGCATCGGACGTCTGTCGAAGGGTGTGGCATTGGCTTTAGTGTCGAGAAAAGGTATGTCTATGTAGTTTTGTGGGGTAGGGCAGTTGAATTTTTACAGGAAGGTGTGTTGGTGTTTCTTTTCGTTGTGTTTTTTGATGCGATTTTTGCTTCGTCTACTCAGTATTCGCACTGAATCAGTACGGTAAACTCATCAGCTTGCTCCTTCGGGAGATCAAGCCTGAACTCATAAAGAAAGTTGGATGTGGTTTGATTGTGCATCACTTTTGGCATATTTTCGTCTTAGAGAGTATAGTGTCACATTGAAGTTTTGTATCCACTTCAATGGTGAAGCTTTCGTTGCCGCTGGTTGTGATGCTTAGGACTGGACGGCCAGTAATGGAGCCCAGTACTTCTCGTAGAGTGTATGGAAAAATATCCGGTCTGTCCTTGGCGTTGAATGAGATTTTCAAGTGGTCGGAAAAGTTAGGCCGTAGTTGAACAGGTTGTGGTCGTCAAATCGGGACCACTGTTTGCATTTTATGGTGCTCGGCCGTGATGGTTTGGGGCTATGGGGTAGTGATGTTACCACTGAGGTTAGAAGCGGAAGCACACAGCTGCTAGCCTCTTAATCAACTCGTTCAGTTGGAGGCTCACAATTGCACGACCGTCTTCGAGTTTGTGAGGACGTTCATCGATTGCCCAGGCATGCAATATCGCACAATTGAAGTTTGACCATATAAGCGGATAGCAGCTGACTGGCCAGCGTCATTGATACGATAGCATGAAAAGTTTACTATTATTGGGTACTCATTCTTTACATACTTTTTTTTCAAACTATACACTTGTTAAGGTACTTGCTTTATACTTTAACAAGGTTTACAGACATATCCGTTTTCTAGAACGGGAACCTTTGATAAAAGAGCTGGCGAACAATACATCTGGTATGCAGGATTAAAGAGCTGGCGCATAATACATCTGGTATGCAGGATTAAAGAGCTGGCGCATAATACGTCTGGTATGCAGGATTAAAGAGCTGGCGCATAATACATCTGGTATGCAGGATTAAAGAGCTGGCGCATAATACGTCTGGTATGCAGGATTAAAGAGCTGGCGCATAATACGTCTGGTATGCAGGATTAAAGAGCTGGCGCATAATACGTCTGGTATGCAGGATCAAATAGCTGGCGCATCATTAGTCTGGTATGCAGGATTGAAGAGCTGGCGCATAATACATCTGGTATGCAGGATTAAAGAGCTGGCGCATAATACATCTGGTATGCAGGATTAAAGAACTGGCGCATAATACGTCTGGTATGCAGGATTAAAGAGCTGGCGCATAATACATCTAGTATGCAGGATTAAAGAGTTGACGGATAATACATCTAGTATGCAGGATTAAAGAGCTGACGGACAATACATCAAGTGTCATCAGAACACTATCTCATGCTAGCAGACGTGACCACACGTTGCCTCTTTTCTGTCAAAGGAACATCCTCCCACTGTTTCGCATCATTAACTTTTCCGCTGCGGTGTTCGTCTACAAAGCTTTGAATCATTTAACTTACATTGATAACGTTTTTTTTCATTAGAAATAATCCTATGTATGATCTTCGCAACAATGCGGATTTGAAAATTCCCTGGAACTCGTCAACACAGTCCCAACTATTTTTAAAATAGAGAGCTGCTTCGATTACCATAGATCTAGGGACGGGTAGAAGTATAGCTACCTTCAAATGTAAACTAAAATGATACCTGTTTGAACTGGTACGTGCAGAAATTCTTGAATTGTAATTAACTTCAACTATGCAATTTACCGTGTCAACTATTTACGTTTCATCAGTATCATTTTATAGATGCATTCACTTTATTTTTTTTCGCTTCATATGTTCAAATTTTCAATTATCTTGTTCATGTAGAAATCCGTTCATTTATTGTACCCATCGATTATTATTCATTGAATCATTTTTTTCGTGTGCATAAGTTAATGTCATACTAATTATGTACTTAGACTCAAATCGGTGCCATCGTACGACGAAAAAGATATGTGAGTAATGTAATAGACAACCTCATGTCGGATTTTTTCTGCTTGCATGTTTTTTTAAATAAATGTCACTTGAATTTGACTTGAGCCTCATTTCCACCAGAGCCCCAACGTGTCATAATAGGCATGTCACTTGTAACAGCAAATAGTCATGATAAAGTAAACGTCGGTGATCTGACTTACTTTGCTTATTTTTCTTTCAACTAATGGTCCAATGTAATGCTTTCATGTCTCAACATATTGAAAAATGGGGAGTAGAGGATGTCCTCCAACAATGTCCATCGGTTGGTCCTTACTCCTCATCCCTAGTTATAAGTTAATATTAAATTCACCTCAGTAGGTAATGTTGTCTTCAGAACAGCTCAAGCTGACGAAGACTTGGTACTTATCATCTGTGTATTCTGATATTTCTGTTATTTTGTCAACATGACATTATACCCAAATAAATTATAAACCTTAAATCCTAGTTCACTTTTATCTAGTTAAATGGGTCACGAGTTCAGTTTAGCGTGAAACAACGGGTCACGAGGCCAGTTTAACCTGAATGAATGGGTCACGAGTTCAGTTCAACGTGAAACAACGGGTCACGAGGCCAGTTTAACCTGAATGAATGGGTCACGAGTTCAGTTCAACCTGAATGAATGGGGTCACGAGTTCAGTTCAACCTGAATGAATGGGGTCACGAGTTCAGTTCAACCTGAATGAATGGGGTCACGAGTTCAGTTTAATATGAATGAATGGGTCACGAGTTCAGTTTAATATGAATGAATGGGTCACGAGTTCAGTTCAACCTGAATGAATGGGTCACGAGTTCAGTTTAATATGAATGAATGGGCCACGA
>SDVV010008244.1:0-17307 GCA_016164225.1 Gammarus roeselii | reverse complement strand
ACACGAGAACGATCCCTCACAAGCTACCTACTTCCTGAGAGTAATGCCGTTGTGAGAGTAGACACGAGAACGATCCCTCACAAGCTACCTACTTCCTGGCAGGAAAACCGTTGTGAGAGCAGACACGAGAACGATCCCTCACAAGCTATCTACTTCCTGAGAGTAATGCCGTTGTGAGAGTAGACACGAGAACGATTCCTCACAAGCTACCTACTTCCTGGCAGGATAACCGTTGTGAGAGCAGACACGAGAACGATCCCTCACAAGCTACCTACTTCCTGAGAGTAATGCCGTTGTGAGAGTAGACACGAGAACGATCCCTCAAAAGCTACCTACTTCCTGAGAGTAATGCCGTTGCTAGAGTCTTTACACGAAGACGAGTCTTTGCATCTGTCCACATTTTATTTATTTAGAACAACAAACACGGTTAATACAATGCCTTACGATTGTACGTGGATTTGGAAATTCACAATATACATTACAACAAGAAGGGCCTAAAAGAATCTTAGGTGCGGTACTGAGCAATGAAAAATAAATTGCGTATGTAAATGTGTCTAGAATAAGAGTGCATAGGCAAGTACAAATTGTAATGGTGATTAAAAAAACATATTTATTCACGAGATGCCTTGTAGTATTCTGGGGTTTTACAAGGCATTCATAAATCAAGAATTCGGATTAAATTAATGGTAGATAGAATTTCATCAAATTTTATCCAACCAGCAACTAGCGCTGCATCAAATTTTAATAGATTTTTTCATTAGATTAGACTTAGGTTCACTACTGCATTAAGTCGATGTTCTTTACGCGGCGAACATCGAAGGTATGCAAATCGTAGGTATGAGGCCAGCACTCCCCAGGTCGCTGTCTAGCACCAGTAACCTTGACTATTCGACCGATTCATTAGATCTGTAATTCAATGCAAACACTGCCTGGTCCACCGACCTTGCTCCCACACACATTAACTCCCCACAAAGAATACAGAACATGGGCTTACGCATCTTAACAGGCTACAGACATACCGCACACAATCCTCATCTCCATCAGGAAACCAAGATCCTCCCTCTCAAACATCATCTTAATATGAGGGGATACATTTTACAACAAGATAGTGGATCTGGCCTATCCCTGCCACCACATTTTAAATCCACGTCAAATCCACCTCCTAACATACATAAAACACCGGCAGCACACTCTGGCTCTCTTTAAACCACCCACAACATACAGACAACACATCTATGCACACAAAACTAGATAACACACCGGCTCTCTTTAAACCACACACAACCTAGTCAACACAGCTATGCACACAAACCTACATAACACACAGCAAATAACTCTGGCTCTCATTAAACCCCCACAACCCACTGTCAACACATCTATGCACACAAACCTACATCACACACCGGTAGCACTATTCGGTTTCTTTTACAACACCCTTCAACTTACAGACAACACATCAATGCACGAACAGAAATACACACTCCACATCACTTACACTGCCTGATAAAAACATCAGTCATACAAAAGCCCACTGGAAGTGAAGGCGGAGGAGTTGGGGTTGTTAAGGGGTGAACCTGTCGAGGCAAAGGTGTGGGCACCACACGGTCCTCCAGTCATACCAACATGGACTGGGGAATGCCCCATCCGATCTGTGCCAGGAATGCCGGCAGCCGGGGAGCGCCCGTTACGGTCGAGCACGTCATAGCGTCGTGCCCAGACATTGCACTCGGCAGGCTCAATCAAAATATCACGTCCGATCGTGATCTGTGGGAACGTCTGCGATACGGCATCAACTTCCTCGTGTGCGGGTCTAATATAGGGGCCTGCACAGGTCGTAGCATTCCTAACACGCACACGTCTGTAGGAATTCGTTTTTTTAGGCCGTGCATTGGCCGGGGCTCCTCCACCGCAGGAAGAGCAAGAGCTGCGCAACAAAAATATCCACCTTAGCCAAACAAGATATTCAACCACTGACCTTAGAAACGCGTTTTCCCTGGGCTCCACGAGCCCCTCTAGGGAGTCTATCTTGGTGTTAAGGAGTTGTATCTTCTTGGTAATGGCCCGCACCTCGACCTGGTACTGAAGGCCCTCGCACTCGCTCCTCACGCGCTCCCGCTCGCTGCTAATCAGGGTCAGCTGCTCCTGTAGGAGGAGAGCAAGGGAGGGGGGAGTGTTACGACGCTCTCCTGTTATCTGTTTAAGAACGAGGAGTACAGCGTGCAGGTATTAGGTGGGATAAGGTTGAGTGACTAGCTGACACTTCATACTGTCATGGTAAGCTGCTCCTTGAGGCGACAGAATGGAGGGGAGAGGGGGGTTACAGCGTGCTGCTGGTGCTGGGAAGAAAGGGTATTTGATTAGAGTGTCAAGGCTTCCTAGTGCACTGGAGTCCATGTCCTTCTGGCACCGAACGAGAAAGAGTACTAAAGAGTGCTGAGCCTGAGAGCCATGGTGTGTGATGAGAGCTTGGAATAAGCATGCGCCTGCCACATACAAATGGGTACCAGTTTGGCCAACATACCCAAGACTGTGACGCCACGTGACTTGAGATTTTTAGAGTACACCACCTACCCAACCCACGGGGTGAGTAGCTAAAAGGCGAACTCAAGCCACCCACTCAAATAGAACTAACTATGGGTCGCGAGTCCGGCACTGATGCATTTGATGAGAGAGACGAGTTTTAAACATCTACAAGAAGACGAGTGAAAAAATCAGTCTACTTTTTTATTTAAAAACATGTTCAAATGTTTTGAATTGTTTTTTAGGCCTCCCTAATTCATACTTTGTGTCATCATTGATAGCCATACACAACAAAGTTCCGTTATTTTGTTTCAATAGTGGTCACTGCACCTAGTTACCATTGTCGTGCTGCTGAAAATTGACACATATTTGACATGTTGAATGCATGTCTGTACAATTTGAAGTTTGTTATATCAATATGTAGCAACAATTTCAAGGTACATTTAATGCAATTGAAGACGAATCGGAGTGAATATTCACTCATTTGATGATTTATATATTATCGTGATGTTGTGTAATATAAAGATTTTAGATACTCAGAAAGTAAATATAAACAAAATTGTTTATAATAAAATTATAAACTTACATAATACACAGTTTTGTGTGCCACTATATCTTACAGATACAGACACTAGGCCGCATTCCAAAGAAAGGGGGGTGGCCGACGGCAAGGCGCACCTCACACAACTTAGCCCTTTTGAGCTGAAAGGTCCGGCCGCTACCCCCGTAACTTAAACTCGGGGTCACGAGTGCAGTCCGAGGATCTTCTTAATTTAGTCTTGAGATGTTTTTCTGTGTAGGGAATGGTCCTTCAAGAGTACATCAATATTTTAACATCAAGAAGCGTTACTGTCTATTGCCAGTTACTGCAGAAATTAAAGCGCAACTAATCTACATTAATGGATTCCTTTTCATATATTTGAATGAATAAAAAAACCTTTTGATATATTTAACTTCTATATTGTACCGTGGAAATAAATATTAGGGGCGATGCTGATATTAGGGGCGATGCTGAATTCATTTTTTAAGACCTCTGCGATACCTCCGTGTGGAGGTATACAGGGCTCTACAACTGCTAAGAAATTCTGGAAACCTTTGAAATGCCTCACTTGCAGCAAACTTCTCTTGCTGTCCCTGATGGTCGGCCCCGCCATCACAACTTCTCATGCCTCACCTGCAGCAAGCTCCTCTTGCTGGCCCCGCCATCACAACCTCCCCTGCCTCATCTGTAACACGCTTCTCTTGCTGTCCCTGATTGCCGGCCCCGCCACCACAACCTCCCATGCCTCACCAGCAGCAAGCTCCTCTTGCTGTTCCTGATTGCTGGCCCCGCCACCACAACCTCTCATGCCTCCCCTGTAACACGCTTCTCGTGCTGTCCCTGACTGCCGACCCCGCCACCACAACCTCCCAGGCCTCACCTGCAGCAAGCTCCTCTTGCTGGCCCCGCCACCACAACCTCCCATGCCTCATCTGTAACACGCTTCTCTCGCTGTCCCTGATTGCCGGCCCTGCCATCACAACCTCCCATGCCTCACCTGTAACACGCTCCTCTTGCTGTCCCTGACTGCCGACCCCGCCACCACAACCTCCCATGCCTCACCTATAACATGCTTCTCTTGCTGTCCCCGATTGCCAGCCTCGCCACCACAACCTCCCATGCATCACCTGTAACACGCTTCTCTTGCTGTCCCTGATTGCCGGCCTCGCCATCACAACCTCCCATGCCTCACCTGTAACACTTTTCTTGCTCTCCCCGATTGCCGGCCCCGCCACCACAACCTCCCATGCCTCACCTGTAAAACGCTTCTCTTGCTGTCCCTGATTGCCGGCCTCGCCACCACAACCTCCCATGCCTCACCTGTAACACGCTTTTCTTGCTGTCATGATTGTCGGCCCCGTCACCACAACCTCCCATGTCTCACCTGAAGCAAGCTCCTCTTGCTGTCCCCGATTGCCAGCCCCGCCACCACAACCTCCCCTGCCTCACCTGCAGCAAGCTCCTCTTGCTGTCCCTGATTGCCGGCCTCGCCACCACAACCTCTCATGCCTCACCTGTAAAACGCTTCTCTTGCTGTCCCTGATTGCCGGCCCGCCACCCCAACCTCCCATGCCTCACCTGTAAAACGCTTCTGTTGCTGTCCCTGATTGCCGGCCTTGCCACCACAACCTCCTATGCCTCACCTGTAACACGTTTTTCTTGCTGTCATGATTGTCGGCCCCGTCACCACAACCTACCATGCCTCACCTGCAGCAAGCTCCTCTTGCTGTCCCTGATTGCCGGCCCCGCCACCACAACTTCCCTTGCCTCACCTGCAGCAAGCTCCACTTGCTTTCCCAGATTGCCGGCCCCACCACCACAACCTCCCATGCCTCACCTGTAACACGCTTCTCTTGTTGTCCCTGATTGCCGGCCCCGCCACCACAACCTCCCATGCCTCACCTGTAACACGCTTCTCTTGCTGTCCCTGATGGCTTCTACCGCCGCAACGACCTCTCGTCGCCGCTGCTCTACCAGGTCCGCCAGCGCCTCGAAGCTGCGGTTGGCCGCCTCGAAGGCTCCGTCAACCGAGTGGTCGAGGCGGTGAAGTTCTTCATCGACCGCCTCCGCCGCCGTATTCAGCTAGAAAGGGAACAGGATCACAGTTTGTTCATTTGGAAGAGGACTAACAAGATCATATTTCACAATACTGTGAATTTAAATGCAGGCTAAAACTTCCGATCTCTGAGAAAAAAATAAGACAATTGAGACGAGAGAAAACATTCAAATTAGAAGATTTTTTTAAAGAAGGTTGTGGGAAAGGTATGCCAGGATGAGTGGATAGAAATAGGAATGATAATTTGTGAATTGGAACGGGTGTGATTGACAAAGCAGATACGCGAGTTCTGAGGTTGTTCCACGCATGGAAAGAATGAAGAGAAATAGGTTAAAAAGGTGATAAATGCAGAAGTGAGTGAAAGCAGACTTGGAGGGAGATCAGGGTATGATTGGACGATTGGAGTGAAGTCTGCATTGGTTTACAGAGATAAGAAGCAGCGCCTCGACTGGTCCTTAGTAAGGAGACCACCCTCTGATGCCATGCAGAAATAGGACAAGAACTGTTGTGCGTTTTTTTCATCAAACCTAGTCGCCAATACAATAAAATAACATGATTACAATTCTGAATTTAATGCAGTTTCGTAAGTGACCATGAATCTAATTCTAAATTTGGCCGGCCCACCTTGGCGTAGTACATGTTGGTCTTCTCGCAATGTATCGTACCTCCTCCCTGGCCTGCCCACCTTGGCGTAGTACATGTTGGTCTTCTCGCAATGTATCGTACCTCCTCCCTGGCCTGCCCACCTTGGCGTAGTACATGTTGGTCTTCTCGCAATGTATCGTACCTCCTCTCTGGACTGCCCACCTTTGCCTAATAGCTGAGTATCGCAGCTTCTTTCTCGCCTACCCCACCTTGGCGCAGCACTCGTTGGCACATAGCAGAGTATCGCAACTCCTCCCTGGCCTGCCCACATTGGTGTAACACTTGTTGGCACATAGCAGAGTTTTGCACCTCCTCCCTGGCCTGCCCACCTTGGCGAAGCACACGTTGATCTTCTCGCAATGTATCGTAGCTCCTCTCTGGTCTGCCCACCTTGGCCAACTAGCAGAGCATTTCACCTTCTTTCCCGTCTGCCCACCTTGGCGTAGCACTCGTTGGCCTTATAGCAGAGTATCTCGCTCATGCGCTTGACGGCGATGGCGAGCGGTATGACGGTGTGGTGCTGCGCCCCCCCACTGCCCCCCGCCCCCGAGGACGAATGGTGGCTGCCAGCGTTGCAGAGAAGGCAGAATACTAGGTCGCAGGACTCGCAGAACATCAGCTCCTGGATACACACAGTAAATGGATGGATCAGGAAAGAGGGTTCAGTAGGAGACGTCAATTAAAACTTCGTATTAATGCCGATTTAGTCTAGAAATTAGTTCGAGCAGCTCGGGAATTACTAGAGACGTTGATAGGAGTGAATTCAAGCCACAGCAAACTTCAGAGCATTGCTCAATTCTCACTTTATGTGTTCACACCATCTGCAGAGTGACTGATGGTTCCGGCAAAACCAAGCAAGGAAATGATTGGCGGAATTAGTCACTGTACCAGTCCCTTAGTGTGTAATTAGATAGGCAAGTCAGGCATACACGAGAAATGCTTGCAAGTCCCTCCGAGTTCACTGTTTTACAGTGGTACTAAACCATACCTTATTGACAGAGCATTAACATTTTGAAATGCTAGTTGCTGAAAAAGCGTGAAGAGCAAAACCTGCAATGGTTACAGCATAAAAATTAAATATATACAGACACTAAGCCGAAATCCCCCAGCAAGGAACACCTCACACTCTCACACCTTAGCCCTTTGGCGCAAAAAGTCCGGCCGGGGACCCCACAACACACCCTCCGGGTCATGAGTGCGGTTCGAGGTCAGTGTCGGCAGCAGGGCCCGACAGCGTGACTGGTTTACCCATGCCGCACATGATGACCCCCCCCCCCGCCCGCGACCATCCCGTTTCTCAACGATTGATGCCTAGGGCGAGGAAGCACATCAGGGAAGCGTCAAAACTCATCCGTTCACTGTCATTCTCCACTCACGTCTATCCAGTGCACGCTCTCTCGCTACCTCCACACTCACGTCTCTCCTTCCTAACGGCAGCTTCATACCATCCATCCACCCCAACTTCGTTCTCCCTCTAGGCCCACGTCCACTCGCCTCTGACTTCAACACATTTTTCACCAATCTCCATTCATCCATCCTCACCATGTGCCCGAACCATCTCAGCACACGCGAATCAACTTCGTCTTCTAACTTCTCCATCATCCCCGTTCTGATGCGAACCACGTCGTTAGTGAACCTGTCTCTCAGCGACACTCCAGCCATGCTGCTCAAACATTTCCTCTCGAAAACCTTCAACCGTCTTCTCTCCACTGCTCTCACCACGCAAGTAACAGCACAGTTGGCACAACGACACCCTCATACAGCCCTCTCTTTGCTTCATCCCCAACGCCCTGCAGCTCATTACGCTCGTCAGTGCACCCAACACTTTACACCCCTCCTCCACTCGCGACTTCACCTCAGTTTCCACTAATTTAGTCTTCTTTTCCACATGGGAGCCCAGATACATAAAACACTGAACTTCTTCCGACAATTCTCCATTTAGGACACTAATTCTGCTCGCATCGACTGTCATCGAACATCTCATTTCTTTACTTTTATCCACGTTCACTCGAAGCTTCCTGCCCTCACACACTCTATTAAACTCAGACACTAACCTACATAGCTTCTCCTCTGAATCCGCAACCAGGGCCGTATCATCAGCAAATAGCAACTGGCTCAGCTGCCATCTTCGCCCGTCCGCTTCCAACAGCTCCAAGCCACGACCCAGCACACTCGAGTTCACCTCCCTGACCACTCCATCCATATAGATATTGAACAGCCAGGGAGACATCACGCAGCCTTGTCTCAGTCCCACTTTAGCTGAGGACCAATCACTGACTTCGCTTCCCACACTGAAACATGCTCAGCTGCCAACATAGAAACTCTGCACCGCTTCTTCAAATGTCCGTCCACTCCATACAAACGCAACACCGTCCACAGCGCTTCCCTGTCAATCCTGTCGTATGCCTTCCCCAGATCCATGAAGGCCTAGAACACATCCTTTTCCTTTGCATGGTACTTCTCACAGACCTATCTCACTGCAAAAAATTGATCGGCGCACCCTCTACCACTCCTAATACCACACTGTTCCTCTCTGATTGCGCAGTCCGTACTGTCTCTAATCCTATTGATCAGCACTCTCCCGGACAACTTACCAACAACACTTAACAGACTGATGATACCTTTCGAGTTGCAGCATTCATTTGTTGTGTAGAAAGCATTTGTTGTATAGAAAGTTGTATTGAAAGCGAGTAAAAAAAATGACTATTCCAAAGATTGACTTAAGGTATACAAAAAACATTTCCTGAAAAACAAACAAAGTGGAGTTCTGCATATGATGCCGATCTTCAGTTTAGGCTAAGAAGCATTGACATTATTGCAGTAGTGACAAAACCAAGCCCTGCAAGCAAGGCATGTCAATTTGGATACACTCATGAATGGCGTGAGGAGAGCCACATGAAAAATTACACAATAAGGTCCAATCCGCCTTGTGAAAACGCAAACTAATTTTGAAGAAGCCAACATGATGCTCTGCACATGGTGTTCTTCTTTCATTTCAGCTCTATATCAACAAAATCCATGCATACTTGACAAAGCATTTTGAGTGCAGGTACGGAGGTGTGGCAATCAGACAGAGGAACGAACACTAGCAAACAACGACAATAGCCCTTTAGAGCCCGAAAGGCCAATGGCGAACAATTGACCTGTGTGCTGTGTGTGGAGCATTTAGGGATGACCTCTCGGCGTTGAGTGGACATGAGGTCAAGCAGCTGGTTGACCAGGAATGAGGGAGGTAGAGCTGCCACGCCGCCTGGAATAAAGACAAACTTAGTGTAAGGGGCATTTTAGTGGCCGCTATAACTTAGCCACCCTCCTAGCTAGGGGGGAACAGCTGTATGTCTATGCTTAACACCGATTGTAAGAAAAGTTGTTCTTAGGATAGTAACAACGTATAAACGAGGGATTTGATGATTTTTCAACAACATTCTATGATCAGAAAGTTGTTGGGAGCAATTTTACTTTAGCCTGACATTACTGTAGCTTTATAAAACAGAAGGGTTTGGGGGTATTGCAGCAAATCAGGGTTGTGCAAAGTTAACATCTATAATCAGGTTGTTAGATATATCCCACCTTCTATGCTCATTTCATTTAATATTTTGCAGCACGTTCACAAGCAGCAATTAAAGGTAGCCATTTCATAACTTTAACCCATGAGATAGATAATGATACTCGCACGAATGTCCGAGCAGCTGGAAAATTTTATACATCTGCAGCCAGTACACATACTGTCCATCATCAAGCCTACCATTACTTAATATTTCACGTTTAAATTGTGACATGACAACTATTTTTATTCGTAGACCAAGCAGAATTTTAGAAGACCGTTTACCAAGTCATTCTGCCTCAGCTTGGTTCTCACCGGAAGGTATCCTAATGTTTTCCCTGCAAATTGGGCATCTGAAGGCATTGTCGTCTCGAGGGGAAGGCGAGGCGACGATGCGCGAGAGGCAGTGCAGGCAGACCGTGTGCGAGCACGGCAGCAGCTTTGGGGTGTGTTCGGCGCCATCGTATGAGCCTGGAGTGCAAGAGGTAGGATAATGGCAGCAGCTTTGGGGTGTGTTCGGCGCCATCGTATGAGCCTGGAGTGCAAGAGAGGTAGGGTAATGGCAGCAGGTTTGGGGTGTGTTCGGCGCCATCGTATGAGCCTGGAGTACAAGAGAGGTAGGGTAATGGCAGCAGTTTCGGTGAGTGTTTGGCGAAATTGTATGAACCTAGAGGCAAGAGGTAGGATAATGGCAGCAGCTTTGGTGTGTGTCCGGCGCGGAGGAGCATGAGAGGCTACGGTATTGCCTGCAGCTTGGTGGAGTATTTGGCGCTATAGAAGGAAAGGAGCCTGGAGTGGTTAAGGAGATGGTAATGGAAGGAGCTTAGGGGTGTGTTTGGTGTCCTTGCAGGATCCTGGAGGGGCAGGAGCTTAAGGGTGTATCTGGGGCATCGTAGGTACCCAAATGGAGGGGCAAGAGAGATTAAACTAATGCCAGCAGCATGGGGGTGTGTTTGATGCCATTGTAGGAGCCTGGAGGCGTGAAAGAGGCTCAGATAATGGCAGCAGCTTACGGGGGTGTTCAGAGCCATCGTGGGAGCCTGTGATGGTGATGGATGTGCTAGGATACTTCTGGATAAAATCTCATACAGCAGAGCAAAATTTAGCAAGAGATAGTGAGCATAGAGGTAAAGAGCTCAACCACAAGCCTGAGTACAATAGAGAAATAAGTGGCTCATAAACTCTTCATTGCATTTACAAATGCAGTTAACAATGGTATAAGTGTGCATGCACTTTTACTCTTGTCAACTAAATTTGTAAATGTAACAAAAATTTTAGGAGCGACTTTTTTCTCTTCTAGACTTCAAAGTGAACTTGGGCCTGATGTAAGAGATTGGATGCCCAGTCCATTGGAGTTCAAGCAGCTGTGCATCACTAAGAAGAGATGACAAACAGGGGTCCCAAGCATGCCTTCTCACTATTGTGGAGTGAAAAAAAACACTGTTTTTCTTCATAGTTTTAACTTACTTTAGGCTATAAGGTGCCTCTGGAAAATATTTTGAACAAAATGCATTTTTTTCATAAATCAAACAATTTTCGATCAACCACTGGACATAATAGATTTACCCAAACATCTGATTATACAAAAAAATACAGAACATACAATTGAACATCAGTCTATACATTTTTATTATTTAGGACACTATTTGACTAACAATATAGAGTCCAAGTCCAGCATGTATGGTTAATTCAAATATTTTTGCTACATTCAGATATGTTTTGGCATAAGCTGTCTAGAGTATCGCAAGCCAGAGTAAATCCATGGCATGATTTTTTGCCACACACAGTGGCTGAAGCTTCTGTCACTAGTTTCACGCATCTTACAACCGCCTTTGTAACAAGGGAAGCAAGGAACAAAGGCACTTGGTGAAATTTGAGCAGAAATTATGTCTACTTCTTTGTCTGTCAGATAGGTCAAAAGGATAGGCTCTGTCCCAGTATAAGTCTTTCAATCGACCATGTTATGATATTTGGTCATGCTGAGGTTGAGCGGTGGCACTTGAAACCTGCAGATTTGATTTATGGACATTGCTTGTCTTCATGATTATTTGGAGTTCAAGTTTCCTTAGATGTTGGTTGTTCATCTGTGACCATAGCTATTAGCACGTTCTTGGTGTGACCAATTGAGCCATTTTGTTGAATCTCCAGGTTAAAGACTCTTTAGAGAGAAGCTTAGGTACCATATTCTCACCAGCTTGACACAGCAGCGACAGGTATTTTTGGCCAGTGCCAAGATTCTTCACATCAACATGCAGTGGTGGCTGTAATCGCGATATAAGTTCGGTGCATCCTGCAAGAGGCTTTCCCATCAGTTGTGAGGAGACTTCCATCCTGAAGTTGTTGAATCTAAATTCAGAACACAGCATTCCACACTGTTAAGAACCCAACCCAAAAGACTATTCTTGTGTTCTCTTCAAGTAAAATAAGTATTCAACTTTCAAGTTAGGTCATGACTTCGAATATTGAATGTTTAGTCCTATAATAGACAAATATTCAAATAATTACTTGCTTCTTTGAGCTATGCAAATCTCTGTCAGTCATCTTGTGCATTCGAACGCTTATACAAGTGTTGCCAACCAAATCCAATATTTTCCTGCTAGATATCATACATAGACTAAGTATTGTGTAGACACCCAGGGATCATGTCTACACAATACTTAGTCTATGAATGAATAATAAAGCCTTATATGTTGTTGGTGTTTTATATATGAAAAGTTTGGCACAAATAAATGAGAACATGCCATATCTAAAAATTTGAAGTTGGTGAATCAAGCAATTCAACAATATTATCAGTTCTTCATTAGTATCACAATTTTCACAGGATTTTTCTAATGCTCATTGGCACCCTTTCCGCCCAATAAAATTTAAAATCCATGACGTTTTTTTCCCTGCAACCTATGTTCACCCCTACCCTTGAGGAAAAGTTGCATGAAGAAACAGGTGCAATACTCTGACCTAAACAGTATTGAGAGTTATCCATCAAGCTGTAACAACTTGATAACTTGGTTAAATGTGATAGCTAGCTACCTAATAAGTAAATATTCTTTTGAAAAGCAAGTTTCTTGCAAGCAACCTTTGAACACCATGCAACTTGAGTGCAATCACTGTCGATTTTTTGAAGGGCATTCCAATGATCATCTATAACTAGTATCTTTTGTTGAAAGACAATAGGAGAAAAAAGTTTTGTACATGAACATTCTTGAATGAGATTTCATTTGCAATAAATATTGTGACAAAGAGAAAACAATTGCTCTGACATACATAAAAATTCCTAGTTATCATAAAGCTAGCTAGTAGATGTTGACATGGAGTAAATATGTTAGTAGAAATAGTTATACAGTTTACAAGTGTTTACAAGTGTAAGAAGACAACAACAGGACTTTTGGCCCTAACTGGTTGCCTTGTGATAGTAAGAAGATTAGTTCTGAAGTAGAACGTCTAAGACAGCATCTTGTGTCTGTGTATTTTCGGTTTTAATAGATCATGATCAAGCAATGGAAAGTTTGTAGAAGAAAATAGCATTTAACAATGATACTCAAAACAACTCAAATCAGCACCTGAAGAGAAAGCCACCAACCCACGGTGTTGATCTGAGATTTTCACAGTTTCATTCCTTGTTAAACCAATGCTGACCCGTGCCATTGCTGAACACCGTTTTGGAACAAGCAGGTACCAATGCCGGGCGCCCTTTTTAACGTGCTAGTGCCAATACCACTGGGCACTAATTTAAACATACGGGTGTCACTGCCAGACACAATTTTTCACGAATATATTGGTGAAAGTGATACAGATGGGAGCTATGTAGAGGCAATTTTGGTAGAACTTGGCAAGCCATGACTTAAACGTTTTGATTGTATTGCTGTTCACAACTTCTGCGGGAAGTCTGTTCCATTCTTCGACAACCCTATACGTGAAGAAATTTGCTTGTGATATCAAGTGTGAAACGCTTGCCAACAATTTTGTATCCATTGTTCCTGGTCATTCTGTTTTCATCTAACGCAAAAAAAGCTTGCTTGCTTGACGTTTTTCTTATCTTCCATTATCTTCGTCATGTCACCTCTGACTCAACGTTTCTTTAGCAAATAAAGGTTTAGTTTGTGCAGTCTCTCTTTGTATGATTTATTGCGCAGCAAAGGAATTAGGTAGTTTGGTAGCTTTTTGTTGAGCCTTCTCTAATTTAATAATGTATTTCCTGAAGTATTGAGACCAAAATTGGACGGAATACTCAAGGTGCGGTCTAACAAATGCAGTGTATAACCTGCAAATACTATTTCTGCTCTTGTACAAGATTGTGTGGGATATCATGCCTAACATTTAATTGCTTTTTTTTGGCTGCATTGTTACATTGTTTGCTGCGGTTTTTTAAGTGGTTACTAATGATAACACCTTGATCTCTCTCTTCCGTGACAGGTATCATTTTCTTTCTGGACATTGAATATTTGCGTTTAGGGGTATGGTGACCAATGTGCAAAACTTTACACTTGTCAACATTTAATTTCATTTGCCACTTTTCTGACCATTCAACAATTTTGTTCAAGTTTAATTGGATCTGTTTTGTTCAAGTCCAATTGATGCATGTGAAGTTTTCAAAAATTTACACATGTGGAACCAAAAAGGACACATGCTGAGGCATGTGCCGCAGGTGAGGGAGCACTCAAACATTTGTTTACAGAGGCAGGTGCCCCAATTGAAGAAGCCCTCAAAGGTTCACTTACAGAGGCAGGTGCCACAGGTGAGGAAGTACTCAGTAAAGTCCTCATAGTTGATGGAGACTGTCTCCACCAGCGTGGAGGACATCACGCCTCCTCCTCCACTTGGGAAGCCGGCAGCTGTGCTGCCGTTATCTGAAACAGCTCCAGCTGCCGGTGGGTCAAAGGGGCTGCTGGACCTGCTGCTTGCAGCAGTATTCCTGCAAGGGTCAGGGGGATATGTTAGGGTAGATATTTTTTACAAACTACAATGTCAACTACCTCAGAACAACTTTTTCAACAACAGTAGCTAGCCACTAGCAACAGCAACAGTAGCTAGTTGCTAGCTACAGCAACAGTAGCTAGTTGCTAGATACAGCAACAGTAGCTAGTTGCTAGCTACAGCAACAGTAGCTAGTTGCTAGCTACAGCGACAGTAGATAGTTGCTAGCAACAGCAGCTAGTTGCTAGCTACAGCAACAGTAGCTAGTTGCTAGCTACAGCAACAGTAGCTAGTTGCTAGCTACAGCAACAGTGGCTAGTTGCTAGCTACAAACTCATAAGCAATTCCAAACAAGACAGTTCAATACTTTTCACCCATGGTATATATATATATAGCAAAGTGATAAAAAGTTAGCTATAAAAAATTGCAGTAGCTATAGATGAGGTGATGCTTGAACGATATGTGACTGTAGTCCTTTGAAAGAGCCAAGCTTTAGTCATTTGAAGGAGCTAAGCTATAGTCATTTGAAGGAGCTAAGCTATAGTCATTTGAAGAAGTTAAGCTATAGTCATTTGAAGGAGTTAAGCTCTAGTCATTTAGAAGGAGCTAAGCTATAGTCATTTGAAGGAGTTAAGCTATAGTCATTTGAAGGAGCTAAGCTATAGTCATTTGAAGGAGCTAAGCTATAGTCATTTGAAGGAGCTAAGCTATAGTCATTTGAAGGAGCTAAGCTATAGTCATTTGAAGGAGCTAAGCTATAGTCATTGAAGGAGCTAAGCTATAGTCATTTGGAATTGCTGAGGTATAGTCATTTGAAGGGGCAAAGCTATAGTCATTTGAAAGAGCTAGGCTTTAGTAAAGGCAACAATCTTGAACCTCTTTCAAGTTGAAGGTTGGCTGTAATCATTACTTTTGATTAAATAGCTTTCACTCATTAAGTGACCCTGTGTGTTGAACAGTAACACATGAGGGAAAACCCCAGAAAATTAAATATGATTAGTTTCCTTACCAGGGAATACTGAAGACAGTGGAATTCTTTCATAATTAAAAAAAATGTCTGACACTACAACTTGGCAATGAAATAAGCTCCCAATTGATGGTATAAAGTTTTGATCTATGATGGAAGCTTGCAACAGCTTGCCTGACTGCTTTAGTTGGGTGTAGGGGTGCTTCATCACGCAATCTTCAAATTAATGACCATTAGCAATGCTCCAGAGCCATGAATTTAAAAGTTTAGGATGTGGTCTATGAATGAACTACTTCTTGTCTGAGAAAATTATTTTCTATGAATTAATCTTAGAATCTGATGTCCAGGAACAGTTTCATAATATGATGAGTTTCACAAAGCTCATAGCAATTGTAAACTTGTACGGCTTCAGTTTCAGTTGCAATAAAAAGAAATTATACGTAGTACACTTGCTGAAGATTAATTTTCTACCATTTTGTTGAATAGAAAGGGTTGGATCTACCTGCAACTTTTTACTATTGAGTTTATTTGTGTCCTAGGGGCTGCCCATCTGAGATCAATTTGTTCTTAAATTTCTAAGAACACAATTGAGAAGAGGGGGCTGATATTTGCTTTTTTTCTCCTCCTCAGAAGAACACTGTTCAAGAACCATCCAAGTATTTTGTTCACTCATGATTATCAATGAGAGACAAGTCATAAATTGATTTTTATTCCAGGCATGAAATATCACACATTTTATAGCCAATCTAAAACAGAGTATAATATCTTGATAGCCAGTATCATAGATTTGATAGCATATGAAGTTTACTATAATCAATCATTAATTCATTGATTGAATGCAGTTTCAAAATATACACTCTTTAACAGACATCCTATCCTGTGAGTGAAGTCAGGATATAAAACATAAACCTAGTGGACATACATGTGACAGAGCTATCCAGCACACTTTTCCCTATCAACCAATAAATAAGGCTCAGGAAGCCAGTGGCCACCCACGCAAAATAATGTTTTTTGAGCTACCTATCAATTAAACTTGATTTTCCATGCTGTTTTTTAGCCAAAAGGCTTATCCAGCTAATTACGACTGCCCTTACAAATGTGGAGCTGCATGAGGGACATGAAAATGTCCTCCAGGGGTCTTAGGTTAGTTAATGGGGTTGAATGTAGCTAGCTAAATAGCTACAAGCTAAGCAATATATTAATCAGAAGATATGTAAACCTACTATATTGTTCAGACTGATTTGACTTTCAAAGTCTGACTTGGCACATTCTAATATTATCTGCTATTCTCTTGTGTTATATACTTCATTTGAACTTCTAAACATCTGATTGAAGTAACTACAGCGTAGAAACCACAGCTTGTAGTTAGCTATAAATACTGAGCTAGCCACTGAGTGGGGACTCACATCACTTTTATGAGCAGTCATGAAATAAAATATGGTAGCTATTCCATAGATAGTAAACAGCTTGCAGTTACAAATAAAATCATGATGAACAACAATTGCAAGCATATAAAAAATGAGTTTGCTTAGTTGCATAACATGAGTCATAAAGCTACTACAATAGCTCCATAAAATATAGGAGTCAACAGCATTCTATGTAGAAAAGAAAGACTAAGAAATGTCAGCAGTGAGCATCAGAAGGTACACATATGAACATAGCTGTGTAGTTAGTAATGCTGAAGGATATTGGTAGTTATGTTATTAGCTACTTGTTCCAGCAGGATTGTCTTAAGGAGTGCAACATAGCTCTCATCATTTAGCAAGTTCTATGAAGTACTACAAACAGAAAATACATTAAAAATTAATGAAAGAAATAAACTTTTAGGTATAATATTCTTGTCAGCTGAACATTTTACTTTAAAAGCATGGTCTCAGATATGTCAAACTTTGACTACCACACTTGAGAGAGCAAATCTTTGATGTTGTGCATAATTTTTTACAGATATTTGATAGCTATAGCAAGAATTTTTGAAAAATTCATAAAATGAAGCAAGTTTTCAAGGTCCCTGAACATTTTGATTTGGAGAAATCCAAGTTTCTCAAATTTTGATGCTGTTGCTTGAGTTAATCGCTAGGTAATTTTTGCCAAATTTGGTAGTGCTGTATATGTGCATGTAGCTG
>SDVV010008243.1:0-17308 GCA_016164225.1 Gammarus roeselii | reverse complement strand
GGGTACTCGTGGGACCCGGGGGACTTGGAAGACCAGGAGGAATTGGGGGGAACCACTTGGAGATTTCCGAGGCCCTGTGGGACACCCATGAGACCCTTTGGGACCCCCCTGAGAAACTTTGGGTCCCGCTTGAGGTCCCTCTGAACCCTGGGACCCCTGTTTCCCTCTCCCCACGCTGTTAAACCCATACACAGAAAAATGTTTAAATGTCAAATGCTTGAGTAGAACATTCAGTTATTAAGAGTCCGCGGTTTACTGGTACAGAGGTCGAGATCAGGCGACCCATGTTGAGGCGAGTCGAGTTGGTCGCGACAAGCCGAGACTGGCCGAAATGATTCGAGACAAGCCGAAATGAGCTGAGAAGAGAGGACCCGGGGAGCTTGGGGGACTTGGGTTACCCTACGGAATTCGTCGGGCTCTTTTGGGACCCGAGGTACCTATGCCACCACATTCCCACCCTATAATGCTTGAGTGAAAATTTTTGTTGTTACAGTCCACATAATTACTAGCGCAGAAGGGGAGAGCCACGTCGAGGCTGGTTGAGATCAGTCGAAACATGTTGAGGCGATTCGAGTTGGACGCGACAAGCCGAGACTGGCCGAAATGATTCGAGACAAGACGAGGGGTCATGGTTGACCCGGGGAGCTCGGGAACACCCGGGGGACTTGGGTTATCCTCCGCGATTCATCGGGCTCTTCTGGGACCAATGCCCCCCCCCCCCTGTTAAGAATCTGAGCAGTTTTTCTGCTCATGACGAAGCTGCCCTTACTTTTTCATGATCCACAATTTTGTCATGTATAATAATGCTGATGTATTTGTGCGGGAGTTCCTTTTTGTGAATGTGTGTTTTTCCTTCAGTCTGCGTTCGCTCGCGCGTGCACGGGCCATATGTAGTTTCTGGGGTTGACCTGGACTGCGTAGCTATAAAACCTTGTGACGTGTTGCGGTTGGAGTTGATCTAATCCTGAAGCCATAAACCTTGTACTATTTTCGACGATACTTTCTGTGCGCACTGGCGCGCGTGCATATTATTCTTGGAGTTCTGAGTGGTTGTAGGCGGGGATTTGTTTCCTCTGAGTTTTTATCTTACTTGTATAACTATATTGTACCTCTACTTAACTAGACCGCGTAGCTGTAAACATTGTGTTGCGTTGCTGTCGGAGCTGACTTTGTCCGTGTAGCCGTACACCTTGTACCAGTCCCAACAATGATACCTGTGCGTACATATTACTCATGAAGTTCTAAATGATTGGAAGCGAAAGTCCGTTTCGTCTAATCGTTTGCCTTATGCGCACCAGCGTGCGTCTGACATTGCTAAAATGTTCACATTTTTCTAACTTCAAAAGCGTTGTTTTTTTCTCGCACACGGAGGCGTGCAAGACTACTGGAATCCATGATCATCGTGCCCTACGGGGGAGCCTATTATGACTTGCGTTGAGGCTCTGGTGCAACTGAGGATCAAATCAAATCATTCGTTCCCTACGGAGAAGCGTGCGATGACTCGCGTTGAGGCTCTGGTGCAACTGAGGATCAAATCAAATCATTCGTTCCCTACGGAGAAGCGTGCAATGACTCGCGTTGAGGCTCCGGTGGAAATGAGGCCGAAATCAAATTAATTTTATGTAAAATTTTACTTCTATTAAGCAAATGCTTCGTTTTACATGAATTGTGTTGAAGCACAGCTGCTGAGCAGAAGACTAGTAATGCATATGACTTTAATTTTTTTTTCCAGGAGGTTTGTAGTTTGTCTTGATAAAAATGTTACTAAGAAATGCAAGGTATCTAGGACGATTAATGAAAAATGAGAGTATTCTTCAACCTCTAAACTCTTGGAAGCACCTCTCCAGGTACGCACTGGGGTTTCACAGTTAGAGACTATGGATTTTGGACTAACTTTGCCACTAGGAAACAGCCGTGGGGTCAAGATAGCAACATTGGTAATTAGCACTCTGATAGGTCAAGAAAATGTGCTCTTCCAATAAAAACCAACCTTATTTGTTTGCTAATGGAGAAGCACCTATGGTTGTCGATGAACTATTGGGATGAAACACTATGGACATGGATTTATAAATAGCTTGCTAGTTTTTCTAAGTAGTAACAAGCTGATAGCAGTTGTTTCTCCTCGCTTGTATATAGGTGTCGGTTGTCCGTCAATGGAGATCTGTTGCACTGTATAATTTGAAACGACATCTAATCAATTCACAACCAAAAAGTAAACTATCGTTCTTATGATATTGGGCATCTTTTTCTCGAGATATTCGACAATGCAATTGGAAAAATCCTCTGAGGTTAAACGCCTGCCTGAATTTTTGTTTTAACCCTGCTGTAGATGAAGTCTCTCATATTTGAGAATGATCCAGGTTTTTTGATTACTCGTGAAAATTACTGAGAGACGGAGATATGTTGCCTATTTCCCTGCATGAAATATTGCAAAACGTTTTGTAGTTGATTAATAATAGCGGTCTGCTAGTATTAATCAATTACCAAGTGGTGTGCAATATTTCATGCAGAGAAATAGTAAGGGGATTAGAGAAGACTGCTAATTAAATTCTTTATACACAACTGGAAATGAAGCCCTTAAAAGTTCCACAAGTGCCAAGAGCTTAAAAGGTAAAATAAATGAAAATCAGCATATGTTCTTTTTGTTCCTGTGTACCAGGTCATAACAACAGCAGATACAGATACAGACACTAGGCCAAATCCCCCGGAAAGGCTGGTGGCCGACGGCAAGGCGCACCTTATACCTCCTACGCTCACACTCACACAACTTAGCTTCGGTGGAAATAAGTTCAAATCAAATCATACAACTTAGCCTTATGCGCTCAAGGGTCCGGCCGGTAACTCAGCAACACACACTCTGGGTCACGAGTGCGGTTCGATGATCCGTTGTCCACAGCAGGGCCCGACAGTTTTCACTGGTTTACACCCGCCACATCATGATGGCCGGGCCCTCGTCACCCACGACCATCCCGACAATGTGATGCCAAGGGCGGGAAAGCGCTTCAGAAGAGCTTCAAGAAGCAACCGAAATCCACTCACGCCTATTCATCGCACGCTCTCTCGCTACTTCCACATTCAAATTATTCTTCCTAACGCCTGCTTCACACCATCCATCCAACCAAACTTCAGTCTACCTTTAGGCCTGCGACCTCTCGCCTCCGCCTTCATCACCCTTTTTACCAATCTCCCTTCATCCATCCTTGCCATGTGCCCAAACCATTTCGGAACCCGCAAATCCACTCTGTCTTACAACTTCTTCACCATCCTTGTTCTGATTCGAACGAACCACGTTGTTGGTGATCCGGTCTCTCAGCGTTACTCCAGCAATACTCCTCAAACATTTCATTTCGAAATATTCAAACTTCTTTTCTCTCGCCCCCACGTCTCAGTTTCGCACAGTTGGAAAAACGACACCCTCAGACAACCCTAACCCTCTCCTTGCTTCCATCCCCAACGTCCTGCAGCTCATTACACACTTCAGTGCGCCCTGCACTTTACACCCCTCCTCCATTTGCGACTTCACCCAGTTTCCACTAGTTCAGTCTTCTCCACATGGGAGCCCAGATTCTTGAAACACTGAACTTCTTCCAACAACTCTCCATTTAGGAGGACACTGGTTCTGCTTGCATCAGCAGTCCTTGAGCATCTCATTACTTTACTTTTACCCACATTCACTCGAAGCTTCCTCCTCTCACACACTCTACCAAACTCAGACACTTGCCTTCATTTCTTCTCCTCTGAATCCGGCACCAGCGCCGTATCGTCCGCAAACAGCAACTGGATCAACTGCCAACCTCGCCCACGCGCTTCCAACAGCTCCAAGTCACGACCTAGCACACTCGCGGTGACCTCCCTGACCACTCCATCCATGTAGAGATTGAACAGCCAGGGAGACATCACGCAGCCTTATCTCAGACCCACTTTCACTGTGAACCAATCACTCACCTTGCTTCCCACTTGAACACAAGCTCGGCAGCCAACATTGAAACTCTGCACCGCTTTCAGCGGATTTCCATCAACTCCATACTAACGCAACAGCCTCCACAGCGCTCCCCTGTGAATCCTGCCGTATGCCTTTTCCAAATCCATGCAGGCCCAGAACACATCCTTTCCATTTGCAAGGTACTTCTCACCAACCTGTCCCACTGCGAAAATTCGGTCGGCACACCCTCTACCACTCCTAAAGCCACACTGCTTGCCTCCAATTGCGCAATACGTACATTCTGTAATTCTTTTGATCAGCACTCTCCCATACAACTTACCTACCACACATAACAAACTGATACCTCTTGAGTTGCAGAAGTCATTAATATCACCTTGCCCTTATACGCCGGGACAATGCAGGCACTGCGCCACTCAATCGGTACCACGCCTGCCACAAAACAAATGTTCAGTAGCCTCACCAACCATTCGACAATCATTATTCCACCCATTTGCAGGCACTTAGTCGCAATGCAAAGCAATCCAAACCAGGGGCTTTCCCTGCTCTCATCACCACCATCTCCTGCACCTCTTCCCTTGGAATGTCTGCAACAAGTTTCTCTCCAAAAATCGGCATCCGCGCACCATCACCCACTGCAACAATGTCAGCCTCTCTGTCATCTTCGACATTCAACAATTCATCAAAATGCTTGCCCACCATTTCCATACACCACCATTTTCCGTCAACAACTGGCCAATTTCATCTTTCACTGCCTCCTTCTTTCCGGTGTCTCCCTTTCTCACCCTCTTAACCTCTTTCCAAAACATCTTTTGGTTCTCCTCAAAATTCTGGCACAACCGTCTGCCCCACCTAGCATCAGCGTCCCTTATGGCTCTCTTCACCACTAGCTTGCAGTCACTTCTCAAAAGCTCTTCTTTTCTGTGCCACCGCCAGTTTGAACTCCTCGTTCCACCACTCGCAGCCCTTCTGTCTGCACCAGCCCACACGGCACACACCATACATTTTTCGAACATCTCAAAAAGGCATCTCTGAAGGTTTCCCATTCTTCCTTCACACCTTGTAGGTCCTGCTCTCTCACGTTGTCATATTCCTTCCTCAACTCCCGCTGGAACTCCTCAGCTCATCTTTTCACATTTAGCTCACTCACTTTCACTACCTCTCTTCCCTCTCTCACTCTTTTGTTCCCCTTCCACCTCTGCTCCACTCTTAATCTTCCTTCCACCAGCAGAAGGTCAGACACTCCTCCACCCTCCTCTCTCAACACCCGCTCATCCAACAGGCTCCCCACCACTCTCCTTGGAATCAGCACCAAATCCATCAGTGCTCTCTCCACCACTGCACCATGGGCCATCCTTACCCATGTGTACTTGTGGATATCATAACAATGATCCACAAAAAAAAATCTCAAATGAGAAAAGGTTTATGCTTAGGCAGCAATCAAACCATCTAAATTCAGGGTTCTGAAGCATTGCTAACTCATCAATATGAAGATAGTGTGATGAACTGCCCAACGCCTAACCACAGAAGTCCGGCGAGCTGTTGCTAGCAACCACCATAGTTCAAGACTTTGTGCTATAAATGTGGAAGCTCATTTCAAAGCGTAGTTGTAGTGTTGAGCAGTTTTTCCATAAAGGATAACTCAAGTCCGCAATCTTAAATCCTTACCTGGGAGCCTTGAAAAGTGCAGAATGCCAATTTTCTACAATTTTAACTTGTTTCAAAGTCTATTCATTAACTGATACCCTGTCATTGGGCAAATTGTGGCTCTGGTGTCCCTCAACTAGTTCGGTAAGTTGTGACCTTCTTCTCCCTGAACTAGTTTTGTGAATTTATTTTGCATGAACCCCAGGGTTTTAAGTTATCAACAGTGAGCTACATAACTAATATTGAACGGTTTTTCAATAAACAAATGTTGTCTTTCCAGGCCCACTGCTGTCTCTGTGCTCTCTCGTCATGATTTTGCCATCTACAGTCCAGAGAAATATTTGCCTGCTGTCACAAATCTAGCAGAGTTGGATGAAATCCTTGAGGATGAAGAAGAAAAAGAAAGGCTTCAGTTCTGTGATGTTCGTCCCACTCCTGCCTCCCAGACTCTAGGGATGTTCTATCATCCCAGAGTAATGTGAGTTTCCTTGGAAGACATTATATTTGGGTGAGGTTGCAGAATATACAAAGTCCTGTAGGTATTAAGATGGATGTCTAGTTGTTGGTTCTGGTGTCCTCGGTTACAATTATATCACACTGGTCACCATTTGTTGATTGCCACACAACCCACAAAGTTAATTTAGATATCATCAACAACACTCTTGCCCACCAGTAAGCCGGTCACCCCTTTCTCTCCTCCCACCTCTTCCTGTCTCAACACACAATACCTCCAATCGATATCATTTACCTTGATTTTCAAAAGGCCTTGGATAAAGTCCCCCACAAGTGTTTAGTTAATACGTTTCCACAGCATCCGTATTCGTGGCGGGCTTAATAACTTCATAAAATGTTGTCTTACAGACGACGGCTGCGAGTTGTACTTAACATTGCTCAAGGATTCGTGTTAGGTCCAGTTCTCTTCATAAAATTCATAAACTATCTCAATAGAAACGTGCTATCAAACTTTATTAAGTTTGCAGACGATACTAAGATGAGAGAAGAAGTGCAAACCAAACTAGAATGCCAGCAAATCCAATTGGACTTGAACAAAATTGTTGATTGGTCAGAAAAGTGGTAAATGAAATTTAATTTGGACAAATGTAAAGTTATGCACATAGGTCCGGTTAACCACAAGCACAAATACTCAATGTCCGGCAAGAAACTGATTCCTGTTGTTGTTGTTGTTTAGCCCAGGTTTTCCACCTGCGGTGGTGAAAACCGCGCCAGCGCACCGCCCGAAATCCTCGATACCCAACGACACGTGTGTGTTGAGACTAGAAGAGGTGGAAGATGATAAAGGGGTGACTAGCTTAGTGATGGGGTAGAGTGTTTTTGTTGCTATCTGGATTAACTTTGTGGGTTGTGGGGCATTTAATAAAATAGCCACCCGTGTGGTATAATTTTAATTGTGGACACCAAAACATTGCCACACTGCAACACCCCAACCAGACGCATGCAGGGATAACCTCATGTGGAACAGGGATGTTTTGTAGGAGAGAAATGATGGGAATTGTTAACTAGTCCATGAAAACAACGAGTGTACATGTCGTGGCTCTGGTGTCTTGAAAGTGTCGGTGGGCCTGAGGCCCGGGCAGCACACAGGCTGCGTCCATGTTAACACGTCAGAGACGGAGCACAAGGCGCCATCACCAACGGCGAGGGCAGGAAGCAGGGTGGGTTGAGGGGCTTTCGCTGGTGCCAAAGTCCCAGATGCTGCCACCGCCTGACTCTTGTAGGCTCCCGGTCACTGAAGAGAGAGACTTACGGCTCCGTTCACTGAAGAGAGAGATTTACCTGTCATCATTAGCAATGACTCGAAAAGTAGCAAGCAATGCAACGATACTGCCAAAAAAGGCAACAAAATGTTAGACATGATATCGTGCACTATCTCGAACAAAAACAGACACAGTATTCTTAGTTATAAAATTCATTTGTTAGACCGCATCTCGAGTATTCCGTTCGATTTTCATCTCCATATCGTAGAAAGACGTTATCAAATTAGAAAATGTTCAAGGAAGAGCTACCAAAGAAAGACTACGTGAGCTCAATCTCTATTCACTGGAGAAGCGTCGAGTCAGAGGTGACATGGTCGAGTTGTGGAAGATTATGATACAGATACAAACACTGGGCCGCATCCCCCAAAAAGGGGGGTGGCCGACGGCAAGGCGCACCTCACACCCTCATACGCTCACACTCATACAACTTAGCCCTTTTGTGCTAAAGGGTCCGGCCGGTATCCCCGCAACATACACTCTGGGTCACGAGTGCAGTTCGAGGATCCGTCGTCAGGAGCAGGGCCCAACAGTTTTCACTGGTTTACCCCCGCCGCGTCATGATGGCCGGGCCCCCGCCACCCACGACCATCCCGACAGCGGGATGCCAAGGGCGGGAAAGCACATCAGAGCAGCGTCAAAATCAACCATTCACAGCCATTCTCCACTCACGCCGGTTCATTGTAGGCTCTCTCGTCACCTCCACATTCATGTCTCTCCTTCCTAACGCCTGCTTCACACCATCCATCCACCCAATCTTCGGTCTACCTCTAGGCCTACCTCCGCATTCATCACCCTTTTCACCAATCTCCCTTCATCCATCCTCTCCATGTGCCCGAACCATCTCAGCACTCGCGAATCTACTCTGTCCTCCAACTTCTTCACCATCCCTGTTCTGATTCGAACCACGTCATTGGTGATCCGGTCTCTCGGCGTTACTCCAGCCATGCTCCTCAAACACTTCATCTCGAAAACATTCAACCTTCTTTTCTCTTCTGCTCTCACCCCCCAAGCCTCAGCTCCGTAGAGCACAGTTGGGACAACAACACCCTCATACAGCCCTCTCTTTGGAGGGTGAATTGCTTTCAACAAAATTCCGCCTACTCCCTTCCAATGCAGCACCTCCTTATTGACCTTATTGTAAGCCTTTTCCAGGTTCATGAAGGCCTAAAACACATTCTTTTCCTTCTCAAGGTACTTCTCAAGGTAGCTACTTCTCCAGGTACTCCTCACAGACTAGTCTCACTGCAAAAATCTGATCGGCACAGAGGTTCAAGTTATGCAGCTATTAATTGGTACATCTATAATGGCTGCATTCATGTTTCCTTATATAATGCAGTCCAGCAGAGCATCACACATGAACGATCACGACAGCTCATTAGATTCATACTATGACAAGCTGATCTTGTGTGAAGGTATCTAGACATTCAGTACATTGATATCCTTGAAATTACGTTACTGTTTGTTTTATTATTGTTCGGAGCCTGTGAATGAGGATTACAATGATATGTTTTTAATATTGTACAAGGAAAGCAGCTATAACTATTTCTTTATCACCATCATTGGAGAACAAGGACCTAAACCGAAAATTATTATTGTAAGCAAATTAGGATTAGAACTTGTGAACCCAATTGCTCTTCAATAATGAACACTAATTTCACTTATTGCTTAGCAACTTATAGTTTCACTTATGGAGAAGTGTAGCAGGATGGGCAGGGAGTACCCAGCAGGGCTTCAAGCTTTTTTTCCTAATAGTCTATCAATCATGGTTCTGTATTTGCTGAAGTTAGTTATGTGATTGTACCCATTTCACAGGCAGCTATGAGAACACTTGAACAATTGATGATCATTCCAGAATCAATTCAGCCGGAATAATCAGGAGGTTTAAATGTTTTGACGATTTACAACGTGTCTCCTCTAATATTTTTTCTGTACTTGCAGAAAAATGTGTAATTATGTCATGAAAGCTGGCAATCGAGCTTTGGCCAGGAAGCTGATGGAGCAGGTGGGTCTAAACTCTTATTGGGCTACTGGAGCAGGTGGGTCTAAACTCTTATTTGGCTACTGGGGCAGGTGGGTCTAAATTCTTATTGGGCTACTAGAGCAGGTGGGTCTAAACTCCTATTGGGCTACTGGAGCAGGTGGGTCTAAACTCTTATTGGGCTACTGGAGCAGGTGGGTCTAAACTCTTATTGGGCTACTGGAATTAAAAGTCTGGCATTCAAAACTAGGCTAATGTTACTGGGCATATAAATGAAAAACATTTTTGGAAGACGTTTGGTATTTTGATGGAAGCAATGTAATTTTATGACGTTTTTGCCAACGTCTATTATACACCAACACATACCAAAACTTGACTCTTGAGCACTTGAGGGCCTAGCGGGACTCCGCAACACGCGCTTCGGGTTATGAGTGAGGTCCGAGATCAATAGCAGCAACAGGGCCCGACAGCCTTAGCTGGCTTACCCTTGCTGCGTCACTATTGCCAGGCCTTCCTCCGCCCAGGTCCATCCCGTTTCAGAACGAGACGCCGAAGGCGGGAAAGCTCTTCTGAACCGCGCAAAAACTCATCCATTCACAATCATTTCCCACTCGTGCATTTCCATCGTCTACTCTCTCGCTTCGCCGCCCACGAGGGAGCCTACATGAATCAGGCGGACCAACTCCACCAAGATGTCTTGTCTGCGGTGGCGGCGTCTGGGGCTTCGGCACCAGCGAAAGTCCCTCAACCCACCGGCCCTGTTTCATATCCTCGCCGTTGATGATTGCGCCGTGTGCGCCTTCTCTGCGTTGTTGACGAGGACACAGCCTGTGCGCTGCCCGGGCCTCAGGCCCACCGACACTTTCAAGACACCAGAGCTACGACATGTACACTCGTTGTTTTTCATGGACTAGTGAATAATACCCAACATTTCTCTCTTACAAAACTTCCCTGTTCCACATGAGATTATCCCTGCACGCGTCTGGTTGGGGGCGTTGCAGTGTGGCTGATGGACATGAACACGCTGCAAGTTTCAATGTTCTGGTGTCCATGATTAAAATTATACCACACGGGTGGCCATTTGTTAACTGCCACACAACCCACTAAAAACTTATCCGGCTAGCAACAAAAACACTCTACCCCATCACTAAACTGTCACCCCCTTATCATCTTCCACCTGACCTTGTCTCAACACGCGCGTGGCGGTGCGTGTCGAGGATTGCGGGCGGTGCGCTGGCGCTATTTCCCCAACCGCAAGTGGAAACCGGGGCTAAGCAACAACAACATCAACTCTATTGCTTCCTCCACAGTGATGTCTCTTATCCCTAAAACCTGCTTTATGCTATCCATCCACCCAAAACTTTGTTCTGCCTCTAGACCTACGCCCACACTCCACTGCTTACATCACCCATCATGAATTCTCACCATGTGTCCAAACCTCTTCAAAACACGCGAATAACTTCCTCACCAACCCCGTTCTTATTCAAACGTCATTATTGATCCTATTCATCAGCATCACTCGGGTTTACCTCTCAAACTTTTCATCTAAAGAACGTTCAGCCATCTGTCTTTCGCTCTCGCCCCCCAAGGCTCTAACCTGTAGAGCACAGTTTGGATGGCCTACCTCTTGTACAATCCTCTCTTCACTTCCATATCCAATCTCTTACAGCTTACTTCACTCTTCAGTGCACCCAACATTTCACACCCTTCTCTCACTCATGATTTCCCCTCAGTTTCCACAAGCCCAGTCTTCTCACACGATAGCCCGGTATTTTGCACACTGAATTTTTTCCACATTCTCCATTTAGGCTTTAATTTTTCAAACTTCTTGGTTACTTTTACCCACATTAACAATGGCTTCCTCCTCTCACACACTGCCAAATTCCGACCCAAGCGTACACGACATCTCTTTTGATCTTTCCACCAGTGCCACATCATTAGCAAACTGCAACTGACTCGTATGCCAATGTCAGAGACTTGCTCCCAACAGCTCCAATCATTTATAAATTAATAAACCAGGAAGACATAACTTGACCTTGTCTTGGTCCTACTTTCACTGGGAACCAAGTTTTCCCTACTCTAACACTTGTCCCGCTGATTGTATAGAAACTGGACCGCATGTAAAAGTTTCTTCAATCATACAAACAGACACCCTTTGCAACGCCTTCCCTGCCGATTCAATCATAGGTCTTTTCTGAATCCACATTCTCTACCACTCGTAATGCTAATTGCTCCATCCGTATTGTATCTAATCATCTGGATTACCTACACCACGCCAGACACTAAATAAATTTGGTACCCTTGCCCACCATTCGACTTCAGTTACTCCTTGCATCTTTAGGCACTCACTCGCAATGTCGTCCAAACCAAGAATTTTCCCTGTTTTCATCATCTCAACAGCTTCCTACACTTCTTATTTGGTAATGCCTGCAACCAGCCATGCTAACAAAACCGATATCCGTGAACATCCACCCACAAAAACATTGTCAACTATTCGGACATGGTTAGCTCCTCAAAATGCTTATGCCAACTCATCCGTAAATAACCACTCTCCTCCAAAAAATTAAGCTTTCTCTAGGCCTGCGACCACACACCATCACTCTTTTCATCAGATACAGATACAGACACTAGGCCGCATCCCCCAGAAAAGGGGGTGGCCGACGGCGAGGCGCACCTCACACCCTCATACGCTCACACTCACACAACTTAGCCCTTTTAGGCTAAAGGGTCCGGCCGGTACCCCCTCAACATACACTCTGGGTCACGAGTGCAGTCCGAGGATCCGTCGTCAACATCAGGGCCCGACAGTTTTCACTGGTTTACCCCCGCCGCGTCATTATAGCCGCCCCCCCCCCACCCACGACCATCCCGACAGCGGGATGCCAAGAGCGGGAAAGCACATCAGAGCAGCGTCAAAATCAACCATTCACAACCATTCTCCACTCACGCCTGTTCATTGCGCGCTCTCTCGCCACCTCCACATCCATGTCTCTCCTTCACAACGCCTGCTTCACACCATCCATCCACCCAAAATTCGGTCTACCTCTAGGCCTGCGACCACTCGCCTCCGCATTCATCACCCTTTTCACCAATCTCCCTTCATCCATCCTCTCCTTGTGTCCGAACCATCTCAGAACACGCGAATCCACTCTGTCCTCCAACTTCTTCACCATCCCTGTTCTGTTTCGAACCACGTCGTTGGTGATCCGGTCTCTCAGCGTTACTCCAGCCATGCATTTCAAACATTTCATATCGAAAACATTCAACCTTTTTCTCTCCTCTGCTCTCACTCTCCTCTCCTCTGCTATCACCCTTCTCACCTATCATAAATCCTCACCAAACCGCCCACAAGACAGCTTACTTGAGTCAGGCGGGATAACTCCATCAACGGGCCTTGCCTGCGGTAACGGCGTCTGGGGCCCCGGCCCCAGCGTAAGTCCCTCAATCCAACCTGTATTATATCCTCGCCTGTGGGGGTGTCGTCGTCTCTGCGGTGTTGACGTGGATGCAGCCTGTGCTCTGCCCGGGCTTCAGGCACACCGACACTCCTTTGGGACATTTGAACAGAAACCATCATTGCTCTCTTACAAAACATTGATAGAACTTTTGCCCTAACTCTAGCCCATGGCTCACATGAGGTCATCCCTGCACGCGTCTGGTTGGTGCGTTGCAGTACGACTAAATGACATGAACACGCTGCAAGTAACAATTTTCTGGTGTCCACAGTAAAATGATTCCATACGGGTTGCCATTAGTTAAAATCGTCACAACCCACTGAATTAATTTTGATCAGCAATAACACTCCACCACGCTCCCAAGCCGGTCACCTCTTTCTCCCTCTTGTTTAAACACGCGCGTGTCGGTTGGTATCGAGGATTTCGGGCGGGGCGCTGGCGCGATTTTCAACACCGCTGGTGGAAACCGGGCTAAGCAACAACAACAAAAACCACTCTCCAACAACAGTGGGCCGTTTACATATCTCACCATCTTCTTCACCGCCCACGAGGGAGCCTACACGAGTCAGGCGGGCCAACTCCATCAAGATGCGTTGGCGGTGTCTGGGGCTCCGGCCCCAGCGAAAGTCCCTCGACCCACCCTGTTTCATATTCTCGCCGGTGTGGATTGCGCCTTGTGCGCCATCTCTGCGGTGTTGATGTGGACGCAGCCTGTGCGCTGGCCGGTCTTCGGGCCCACTGACACTTGCAAGACACCAGAGCCACGACACATACACTGCGTTGTTTTTCATGGACAAGTGAACAGTCCCCATCATTTCTCTTCTACAAAACCTTCCTGTTCCGCATAAGGTTATCCCTGCACGCGTCTGGTTGGTGCGTTGCAGTGTGGCTGAGGGACATGAACAAACTGTGAGATTCAATGTTCTGGTATCCACAATTAAAACTATACCGCACGGGTGTCCATTTGTTAACTGCCACCCAACTCACAAAGTTAATTCAGATAGCTACAAAAACACTTTACCCCACCACTAAGCCGGCCACGCATTTCTCGTCTCCCACCTCCCTTTGTCTCAACACGCGCGTGTCGGTGGGTTTCGGGTGGTGAGCTGGCGCAAACCGGGGCTAAGCAGCAGCAACAACAACAACCACCACCTCCTTCCCCGACTTTTTCTTCATCTCTTTCTGGATCATCTTGTTGTTCTCAAAATTATCAAACAAACGCGTACTCCACCCTGGCATCAGCGTTCTCCACCCTGGCAGCAGCGTTCTCCTTTGCTCTCTTCGCCACACGCTTCACCTTGTTTCTCTTCTTTCTATATTTGTCACAGGCCACCTGCAGGCTCTTCTCTTCTGCGCCACAAGCATTTTAACCGGATCATTTCACCAGTCGCAACCCTTTCTCCTCCACCCGCTCGCCCTTGTTCCTTGTTCCATTCTCAATCTTCCATCCACCAGTATATAATCAGACATTCCACCACCCTCGCAACCCCCTTCCCACCTCTCTTCTTGAGAATAAAGCAATATCCATAAGTGCACTATCTACCATTGCATTACGGTCCATCTTTACCCACGCGTACTTGTGGATATCTGGCTTCTTGAACAGGTTGTTCCCCACCACCAGCTCCTGTTACATGCAGAAACCTTTGAGGTTTTCTCCAATAACATTTCTGCATGAAACGCTTTATTTCCTTCCCACATTCTCCAACTCTTGATTCAGGTCCCTCCATAACACAACGTTGAATTGACCTCCAAAACACTCCATACACTCATTCAGACTAATTCTTCCCGCTACCTGGTCCGAGTGCCCTCGCAAGCACTCATGTTTCTATACCCAGGTTAACCTGCCCCCACATCAATCTCTAGGAAACTTCCTTTCACCCCTTATTCTTCAATGCTTCTAGCCAACCGATCACTCAATAACAACACCACTCTTTTTTGTGTTCAATTTTTCTCCACGCCCGGGTTCTTTACACTTATCACACCGAAGTCGCATTCGCCCTTACCTTTCAACATCGTTACACTCAACGTCAACACATCAAACTTCCTCCTTTCAAATATTCCAACAATCTCTTCTATTTGTTTCATCCGCACTACAACCACGCACATTTGGCGACCCTATCAATTGGATTCGGAGAGGCGCTTGTTTTAGTACACGCATTATGATTTAGTAGAGAGAAAGCTTACAAAGGAAAGGTTTAAGTGTAGAATGATAGTTAACGGGTGAGTTTTGACGCGGCCCTGATGCGATTCCTCGCCCTTGGCTGTCGCGCTCAGCAAGGATATGTCTGAAAACTGTCGTGCTTTCCTCTTGACTCAGATCACTAACCTCACTCCTGACCCAAAGAGTGTTTCGAGCTCTTAGTCGGACACTGTTAGCTGTAGGGCTTAGTTTTGTGGTCGTCGGCCACCCCTGATCATAGGGGATGTGGCCCTGCGAATGTCTGTAAAATGATGTATATGTATGATGAGGTCACTTACTTCATGTTTGTTCGTTATTTTACCAAGTTCGAACAATTTGTCATTGTAGTAAAGTAAGCATTATGTAATTCGAAATGATAACGTGCCCAACTGCCGTGCGGCTGGTTAAGTGTTCGAGCATTGGCCACCAACACACCGCGGCCTTCACCATGCTCTGTACAACATGAAGACAACACATCTAGATAGGAAATCAAACTTTTAGGAGACAAAGTCGGTTTTCTTGAAGATGGTTAATGAGGCGCTGTAGTTTTTTAACTTTTCTCGTGTTCATCAGTCGTTCGAGTTCATCAAGAAGACTCAGCTAACGGCGTACAGCAAAGCCGCCAGCGAAGAAGAACGCGAGCAGATCGTGTGCGACCCTCTGGAGGTGTTCCTCACCGCAGTTGAGAATTGTCGCCCTCAGCTGGACCTGATGCCCATCAAAAAAGGAGGAATTACCTACCAAGTAAGTTGCTGAGCAACGCAAGGAGGCAACCGCACCGTGGCAATTTTGGTCTCTTCATCCGTAAATGACTTATTTCATTGAGGCGAGTCGGTGTCATTTATCTTATTTGTACGTTTCTGTGTCCAGTAACCGGAATTTCGAACAAATCAGGTACGAAAAATGCATGTGGTGTGGGCTGGCGTAAAAGAAAGGTTGTGGTGGTGGAACGATGAGGTTTAAATGGGGGTGGCGCAGACGAGCTCTTGTGGAGTGTTTGCAGGCGAGGGAGGAATCGGCATATGACGACTATATTAAGAAGAGAAAATTGGTGAAACGTGTGGTAAGGGAAGCAAAAAGGGACGCCGATGATAGACGGCTGTGCGATAATTTTGAAAACGAAATGCTCTGGAAAAAGGAGATGTAAACGGTCGGTTGCTGTTAGAGAGTGGTGATGTCAGTTGAGGGGCTGAGTATTTTGAGGATGCCAGAGGCTGACTTGGTTTGTTGCTATGGGTGATGGTGCTCGGAGGTTGATTTGGAAGCAAGAATTGTTTCAGACATTATTAAGAAAGGAGTGTGTGAGGTGATGCAAGTAGGGCAAGCCACTGGTTTGGACGGCGTTGAGATTGAGTGCCTGAAAAGGGGGTGGAGCAACTATAGTCAAAGGCTGGTAAGGCTACTAAATCAGTATTTTGGATCGAACGTGCTTTCGATTAAGTGGCGCAGCGCTTGCATTGGTATGTATGTATGTATAGACATACAGCCGTTTCCCCCTAGTTAGTTAGGCAAAAGAGGTGAAAATACAGATAAAGACACTAGGCCGCATCCCCCAAAAAGGGTGGTGGCCGACGGCAAGGCGCACCTCACTCCCTCATACGCTCACACTCACACAACTTAGCCCTTTTGTGCTCAAGGGTCCGGCCGGTACCCCCTCAACATACACTATGGGTCACGGGTGCAGTCCTAGGATCCGTCGTCAGCAGCAGGGCCCGACAGTTTTCACTGGTTTACCCCCGTCGCGTCATAATGCCCCCCCCCACCCACCCATGACCACCCTGACAGCGGGGTGCCAAGAGCGGGAAAGCACAACAGAGCAGCGTCAAAATCAACCATTCACAACCATTCTCCACTCACGCCTGCTCATTGCACGCTCTCTCGCCAACTCCACATTCATGTCTCTCCTTCCCAACGCGTGCTTCACACCATCCATCCACCCAAACTTCGGTCTACCTCTAGGCCTGCGACCACTCGCCTCAGCATTCATCACCCTTTTCACCAATCTCCCTTCATCCATCCTCTCCATGTGCCCGAACCATCTCAGAATACGCGGTTTCACTCTGTCCTCCAACTTCTTCACCATCCCTGTTCTGTTTCGAACCACGTCGTTGGTGATCCGGTCTCTCAGCGTTACTCCAGCCATGCTCCTCAAACATTTCATCTCGAATACATTCAACTTTCTTCTCTCCTCTGCTTTCACCTTCCAAGCCTCAGCTCTGTAGAGCACAGTTGGGACAACAACACCCTCATACAGCCCTCTCTTTGCTTCCATCCCCAACGTCCTACAGCTCATTACACTCTTTAGCGCACCCAACACTTTACATCCCTCCTTCA